>VYZU01025143.1:0-24454 GCA_013401355.1 Ceyx cyanopectus | reverse complement strand
CGAGGGCACATTGTTGGCTCATGGTCATCCCCCTGTCCACCAGGACCCCCAGGTCTCTTTCTCCAGAGCTGCTCTCTAGTACATCAGCCCCCAGCCTGTACTGATACATGGAGTTGTTGTGCCCCAGATGCAGCACCTTACACTTGCTCTTGTTAAATTTCATTCAATTTCTTCCTGCCCAGCTCTCCAGTCTGTCCAGGTCTCTCTGGATGGCAGCACAGCCTGCTGCTGTGTCAGCCACTCCTCCCAGTTTGGTGTCAGCAGCAAACTTGCTGAGGGTGCTCTCTAACCCCTCATCCAGGGGGTAGACATTTTAAAGGAGGCATCCAAATAAAACCTAGACTGTTTCTCTGATACATATTATGGTTATTTAAAAGTAGGTAGTATAGAGGATGCCCTGGAGGGAACACACTGAAGTAATACTTAACTGCAAGTACTTTACAGTGCCAGCAGAAGACACAAAATAATGCAGATTTCTGAGACAAAGCACCATGAAGAATGGCAGAGTACAGTGAAGAACATCTAGTCTAAAGGCCTCTGCATAAGGTGAGATCACCTACAGCAGGTTGTTCAGGTGTCCTGTTAGTTTTTGAACTTCTTCAAGGCTATAAACTCCACAGCTCCTCTCAGAAAACTCTTCTAGAGTTTAATCACCTTCACAGTAAAAAACTATTTTTTTATATTTAATTGGAGTTTCTTGTACTTCAAATTGTGTCTGTTTCCTATGGTATTTTAATTAATTTTTTAAAAAAATAAAAGTGATTCAAATGTAGTAATCTCAAACTGCATGATCCATCAGAAGCATCATATACAAAACTTTAAAAGTTTGACAAATGCCACAACCTGGATTTCTAGTGCACAAATAAATTTTGATTGACCTTGATCATACCTCTCATGCACCAAGCTAAAATGACAACACAGAGCATAAAACAGTGACCTCATCAATGTTTATAAATCTATAAAGGGTGAGTGCCAGGAGGATGGAGCCAAGCTCTTCTTGGTGATGCTTGACAACAGGACAAGGGGAAATGGGTGGAAGCTGAGGCATAGGAAGTTTCATGTAAACATGAGAAGGAATTTTTTCACTGTGAGGGTAACAGACACTGGAACGGGCTGCCCAGGGGGTCTGTGGAGTCTCCCTCTCTGGAGGCATTCAAAACCTGCCTGGATGCGTTCCTGGGTGACTTGGTCTTGACCTGCTCTGGCAGAGGGTTGGACTAGATATCTTTCCAGGTCCCTTCCAGCCCCTGACATTCCAAGATTCTATGAAAACTAACACTCAACCACGTATAACCTGCTCATTTGAAAACCGCTGGTCGAATAAAACAACCCTGAGGTTGACACTTAAACTGTAATTTTAATCGATATATCATGGAATTAACAGGGCTATGTTACTCATGAAATAACAGAGCTTCAAAGAGCCTTTATTTATAAAATCCATACCTCTACTATGTGGTAGTTCAAGGGGATCTTGTTATTTCCTGGATAACTCAACAGCTGTGCAGCACTGCAAAATGATAGACACATTTAGTTCAGAACATAACACAGCAAATGTGAACGTAAGTAACAAAGTTACAGAAAATGCTTCCTTTTGGGCAAGAGTTCACACAAAGGCAGCACAAACATATTGAGAATCCTTTCAAAGCCTGTCCATCGGTATACAGAACACTTAAACCAGAAACAGCACAAGAACACACCAGCACTGCATAAACTATGAACTGTAATGATGTATTTTATCTCTGTGTATTTGCATCACTTAAACACTATACTGCTACACAAAAGTTTTGCATAAATAGTCATGGTGATCTGTAACTCTGGCATGCATATATGAAAAGGAAAAAACAACAATCAAACAACAGACGTCCATCAGGCTTGAAAGCACAGTTAAGCTAATGGATTATATAAGAACTCTCAGGCTTCAAATGCTTCATCTTTTAATCTGCTTATTATCACCTATCATCGAAATGCAAACAACTGCTATTTCCTTGATTTTATTTCTACCTCTGACATATTTATCTCCCTCTAGCTTTACTTTCCTCTGAGAATTAACAAAGACTATCCTAGTAACAGCAACAACTCCAAATTTCTAGTTTCTGCTGAATCAAACAGCTGCAACCAAAAAACTTTTATCACATGCCATCACCAAAACCCTTGTTACCTCCTTTTTTTTGCATAGTGTACAAAGTTTGGTGGTTTTCATTTGGAAGCATGGGCACAGCCAATTGGCTATCTGTTACCCACAGCAGATACTGCTCACACAGAAACAAAGAAAAGTGACCTGTTTCCTGGCACAGCTGAATTCAAACTAATGAAATATGCTGGTCCTGCAATGACTCCCCAGAGAAAGCTCAATTATCTTTGCCATGTAATCCTAAGGAGAATAATCTAACAAGGAGGATCAGGAAATAGAAATGCATTCATAAACATCAATGTCCAGGAAGCTGCAGATGAACCAGCTCCAGGAATCACCTTGCTCTAATGAATCACCTGCTTCAGAATTCCAGGCAGCAGAACACAGCCATGTTCTCTGCAGTGCTCCATGAAAAATAAGGCATGTCTGCCTATTTTTTGCAGCGCATCTAGTATTGTTAAGGAATTCCCTTCCCAAGAAGCGACTGTCCCCCTGGATCACACACACTCTCCATTATCTGGATGTTTCACACACACAGTATTCCAGGCAACACTTTCAATACAGTTAAATGCAATAAATCAAGGTTCATCAAATGCTCTAGGAAATGTTTAATCTTGAGCTCTTGTCTAACCAGTGCAGGGCTCTTCATATCCCTGATGGCAGTGAAGCCATGGTAGCATATAGAAAGCTCCAGGGCCTCATAGTGCTAAGTTCTCCTACCAAGTCTTTCTCTCTTTCCAGTGGGATTTGATGATGCAGTGAAGGTTCTCTTCTATTACAAATCGTTCAACAGAGTGGCTGCCAGGCATGACAGGGCCCTGGTAAGAAAGAATTAAGACTCATGAAAGATCCCTGGTTACTCAGTGGTACTACATGTAACAAGCTATCTCTACATACGTTTACAGGTGGGGAAAAAAAAAAAGTCAACTGCCACACAAGCACAGTGAGGTTTCAGGTGCTCTGAATCCTCAAGGATTAAGAAGCTGGTAGTGACAGAGGATAAATATTTAAAACAAAATGAGTATCAGGATTCATGACTAAAAGAAATGGGAACAAAATTAGAGAATGTAAATTCATGGAGCATCCACTTCTTCATTCCGTGGAGCCTTCAGTCAGGCTACCACCCAGCAGTCTGGAAAAAAACCCTATTGATGAGCTGTAATATGATGAAAAAATAAAGCCAGGAATGGCCAGGATAAAGCGGAAAGAATACAGTGTCATGGTCTCATACACTGCAAAATTCAGGGGCCAACACATGAGGGAAAAAGACAGCAAACTTTAAGTAAAGGGAGGTATAAAAACACTTTGAGAAAGCAATAAATACTATTTTTCTATACACTTTTGCCTATACAAAGTTTTCTGTAGTTTTCTACACACTATCTGCTGTTGACCAATACTGGAGGCAGACTGTTGAGAAAAATGGATCTTTCACCCACCCTAATTAAACACTAATTTTCCACAATGCACGTCAACAAATTTTAACTGGTGAGTAAACAACAATCTTTAAACATTACAATAAATACCTTGTCTGGAAAGACTTGAGTCACTAACTTCATGGAAGGAAAGTCTAGCTCTGAGAATGCAGTTTTACCAGAGACATTGAAGAATTCAATGAACATTACCATTCTATATGAAAGCATCACAGCATCCCATTCACTAAATTCTGCTCCTCACAGATTTGTTTTTCACAGCACCTTGGTAACTTAGTTAATTTCTGCAGAAGTACCAGAGCAGAACTGCTGCTAGCCTCCAAACCACTGATTATCCTGGGAGAGGGGACATCACGTTTTGACCAATATTGCCCTGGGAATCTAACAGTGAAATCTGCTCACCATCCCCCAGAGCAATCACATACCTCAGGGTCATCTGTGTAATCAAACATCCTAAAAATAACCCTTGGCATGGGGTACACCGAATCTTCAGTGTGAGGTGGTGGGGTGAACGGAGGCAGGTTGTGCTGCAGCGCCTCACAGAGAATGCTGTCGAAAGCCAAGTAGGGCCTCAGAATGTGTCGCTCCTGCCAACGGTCTTTCTTTAGCTTCTGGATTTGAGACCAAAGGCAGTCTAAATACTGAAGGAAAAAAAAAGTGAGAAACATCAGATGTGTGGAATGTCATATTAGAAATCTATTTTTTAAATTCTGTATTCCATTCAGAAGAAAAACCAAAGTTTCTTCAATTGCTGACTCAGTAAACCAAGAAATCATTTAAGCACTCTGAAAGTCAGGACTACTCCTAATTCCACACTACACTATGTCAGTAAAATTTAACTCCTGGCAGGTTTTTAAAAACCAACAGGCAGCCCAGGAGTCAAAACATGTCTACAGTCCTTTGAAACTGACCATCAAACTGTGGCAGTGAATGTTACTTCAGTCACTGCTCATTGGTGCTACTGAAACAGACACAGTAACAACATTAAAAAGGTAAAGACATCTCATAGGGCTGCCCTCTGTTTCCAGAGCAATCAAAAATCCCAACTTCTGCATATTAAAGAAAAATGCAATACTATAAAAGATTAAATATCTTTGCCATGGTTTTCAACAGAATTGTGAGTCCCAACATTCTCCCAGGGATAGTACATCTAGATACTGTGCAACTGGCAATAGTCCTGCTTTGTTTTAATTATTCTCTTGCTAAAAGCAGATCTAGAACTCTGAAGGCCTGTGGCCTTACTGAACACACAATTCAAGGTGCAAGAAATTCTTTACCTGGAAGTGCGTTGCATTTACTGAAATTATTGTACTACAAAATGGGAACAAAACTAGTAACAACCAGCACCTGAAGTGAACAGTCATGTATGAAGTACTGTGGGTAAAACATGGTCTCAAGCACACTCTGCTAATCTCTTCTCTATTGTAAGAAAATTCAGGCATTGGGCAGGCAGAACACTCACACTGACAAATCAATCATAATCAGATAACTAACAAGACTGTGATTTAATCAAAGTAAAAAAAGTAAGAGGAACACTTCCCAGAAGATCAATTTAGATCCACTTTCCAACTCTGTTTGTCCTCAAAATTAGGGGAAAGGAAAAAAAAAACAACCTAATAACATCTGAAAAGGCAAATTCCACCTTATACTACACAGATGCCGCTTCAGTATTTTTGGCTTAATGTGAAAGATGACATGGTAACTGATGCATACAGCAGTTCTACAGATGTGTTAGTACTTCCTAGAGCAGAGAGAGCAAAGCCACTACAAAGGTGTCTTTCTTGCAGAGGGAAAACATTAAAGGATAAGTAAGGAATTGTATTTTGTTTCTCACAAAGGTCCTTCTAACACAACGCACTGGACCTGCAATTCCAGAACAAATACTACAATTTACAACCATTTCTCACTTTGTAACACTTCCTAAGGGGAGTGTTGGCAAACAATAAAACACTTTTCTACTCACTCCAAAAAACCTTAATATTTAGGCCCAAGACTTAGAAGACAATTCCTCACATAGCACTTGTTAGCGTTAATAACAGGAGATAACATGAATAACTAGTACTTTTAGAAATGTCTTTTCATTTCACGATAAAAGAACACCTCAGTAAAAAACTGGTTTTCAAACTTTCTGAAAGAATGCAATGTAAAGTGCACTCACCTCTTCTTGTGGATGTGGTTTATCAGCAGTCCAAACTTGTAGCATTGGTACATGAATCTTCTGGCGGCGTCTGTTTACACAGTAAAGAAAATCTGATCTTTAAAAGACTAACTTAGGGCAGCAATAGATTTTCTTATTACGACTGCACTGCTATTTGAGCTCTTCAGCTGATGAAGTCTATGTATATAAAAACCAGATTGATGATTACTTAAAATATGTCTGTCACTGTGTCTCAACAACATCAACTTGAAGCGCCCAGACAGAATGCACTAACACTGCAGAGCACTAATGCAACAACTTGTCAGTATTCACAGCACACTTGACAACTGCAGCAGCTCCAGCACAAGCAGAACCATATCTTCAGCAATAAAACTTTTCAAACGTGATTCCCCCGTCACTCCGAATAGCTGAGACATAAGACTTTAGAATACTTTTAAGTGAGCAATAATCAAGGCTACTAATCCATACTTGAATAGATGGTGATAAGAGTAATGGGTTAGGACTTACTTCAAATAGCTTTCTGTCTGAGACAAGAGACGATCCATTTCAGCATCTTTCTTTTCATACAGCTCCTTTCCAACCCAAGGCAAAGATGACAGGAATGCAAACATATACCAATCACAGCGTACCTAAAGGAAAAAAACGTACTGAAGATAAGTATGCAAGTAAGCTCCAAAAGCTTTTGTATGCACACCCCATCCTAATTTAAATCAAAACATTAGTGGAACTATTATATTTTTTGGAAGGATGTAAAGTTCAGCAGTTGAATACTGGATTGGCAACTCATGAAAAAAAAATATATTCTTGCTTAAAATTTATTGGTTTTAATGTGAACCATGACAGGCAGACTTAAAAAAAATGTACTGCTTTCACAGGCCTTCTACGAATCATCAATACAGCAGAACAAGCCAGACACTATGCATTTGCCTAACGAAAGCAAAATCCAGCTGCCTCACTATAAAGGGCCACACTTCCTTACTGTATTCCATGTGTTTCCTAATCGCCACAGCCTCCTTTTACTCACGCTAAGGAACTTGCATGTGACAGTCCACTTAGTTTGCTCTCTCTAGAACTATTGTTCTAAGCTTAAAAGCAAAAGCAGTGCTTACGAAAAAATGGTGAAATCGACACTACAGATCTTTTGCTTACTTGGGGTACATCTTCCTCCTGTGTCACACTCACGAAGTTTTCAAACATAGCTACCATTGAGGGTGCAGCTATCACATGACAATTCACAAGATCGGACAGAAAACGAACCTAAACAAAAACAAACAAAAAATAAATGCTTTAAATGAATTATTTTTCAGCTGATTGCACAAGAACAAATAAGCATTACTTAAAGAACTAAATCAAATCATCAGTAAAAAGACAATATTAATTTCAGTACTGCGAAGACAGAAATGCCACAGACTATACAGCTTCACCTTTCAACTCTGGAAAACAAGTACCATAAATGCTACCTAACATATTGTTCATTATAATGTCTATGGTCCATTTCACTGCAAGAATAGTATTTTTAATTAAGGAAGGGAAGGAAACACCAGTATACATTCAAACACATGCAAACTGGTACAACAGAAAGAAAAACCTGTGCTTCTATCTACTCTAAATAATATCAGATCACTAAAAATACCGAAGTGGAGAAAAAAAATTGATTAAAAGCTCAGTGTGAGTCATCAGTCTGTGAGTGCTGCCCAGAAGGCCAATTGTATCCTGGGCTAAATCAAGTGTGGCCAGCAGGTCAAGGGAGGTTGCTGCCCCTCTACTCTGCTCTGGTGAAACCCCACCTGCAATGCTGCATTCAGCTCTGGAGCCCCCAACACAAGAAGGACATGGACCTGCTGGAGTGGTTCCAGAGGAAGATCATGAAGGTGATTAGAGGGCTGGAGCACCTCTCCTACAAGGACAGCATGAGAGAAATGGGGTTGTTCAGCCTGGAGAAGAGAAGGCTCTGGGCAGACCTTATCGCAGCCTTCCAGTATCTGAAATGGGCGTACAAGAAAGCTGGAGAGGGACTTTTAACAATGGCTTGTAGTGACAGGATGAGGAGCAATGGCTTCAAACTGGAAGAGGGAAGATTCAGATTGGAAATTAAGAAGCCATTCACTTCGAGAGTGCAGAAACAGTGGAACAGGTTGTCCAGGGAGGTTGTAGATGCCCCAACTCTGGATGTGCTCAATACCAGGTTGGATGTGGCATGGATTTATTCATATAGAGAGCTACACAGAGATAAAACCTGCCACATAAAAACTGCCAGCATGTTCAGATTTCAGAGATGTGACAGACTGATGGTGTGCTGCAAAGCAAACAGCCTTACTTGCTTGGGAAGATCTCCCACAACCAGAAGATTTGGCTGCACCCCAGGCTGCAGATCCAGATAGACATAAATGGGAATTTAAGTAGTAAATAACTGGGACAAAGCAGTGCCTGATTTTTTTCTCTCCCCACTCTTTTTCTTTGTAGCCCACTGACAGACTGAAGAATGCCCTTGTCGGACCGAAGCTCTCCCAGTATAACCACAATCTTAACAGACAATACAGGCTGAAATTCTAGCAGTTAAGATCTTGAATATTTTTTTCTCATTTTTAATTAAGGGCACATCACAAAAAAGAAGTCCAAAAACCAACACAGGTATTTTGATCTGAAGGCAGATCATTGGGAAGAAGTCTTGGGAAAGCAATTTGGGCTAAGCAGACAGTTCCAGTACTCAAATATCAACTGGAACAGAGAAAAGTACCAAGCTTTTGCTGTCCAGATATTCATTGCTCTGAACAGTCTTTAAAAAGTCTTTGACAAGGCTGAAGAAAGATTTTCACTGCCACTCCCTTAGCTGTTACTCTCACAAGTCATCTGTATGAGCATGACCAGAAAAACTGAAGCTGAAGCCAAGAGACACAGTTCTGTTGAGGATTTTACCCTCAAAAGGGTCCCACAGTTGAACAACAGCCTCTTGACAAAATACATGGAAATACTAGAATCTTAATTTCCACCAGTGGGCTTCAAAAGAAGCTGGGGAGCTCAGCACTAGGCTTCTATAAACCAGGCACTGCTGAAGTCCTAATACCTTTTTACAGAGAAAATAGGCAAGCAGCAAGAGCTGAGGAAATGGTTTCAAAGACTGACAGCACTTAAAACTGCCTGCATTATCTTCATGCCTTATTAGCAGAATGAAAACACAGCCCTGATAACAGCCGCCAAAACTAGCTTTTAAGAAACAGACTTTTTTTGTTTTTGTTTCTTATGGGACCCACATTAAGATCATACACCTCTGAATGTGCATGCCTTTTGTCTACCCTTTACGTCTGACTATAAAAAAAACAGGGGGAAAGCACCTCTGTTTACTACAAATGAGTAACTGGGAAAATACACAGTTGGAAGTCAATTTTGCAACTGCAGTATGATTCCTCCCCCAAGAGGAGACACTTCTCACACAGCACACATTTCCTCTTGGTGTATCTACAACGCACCACGTTTGTGCCATAAGACACTGTAATACACACTGTGCAGCTCTTCTAGAGCTAAAAGGTGAAAGGATAAGAGAAAAAAACATGAGGAAAAGTCTAAAACAAATAAACAAAAAAACCCACTTACTAAATGCACAGCCTCGTTATACATATTGACTTTCAGACATTCTTTAAGCTGACGAATCATGGCTTCTACAAATTCCCCACCAAAATTGTAGTTCCTGGCATTCAGCAGCCCAACTAGTGTCGTGTAAACAGTAAGCTTTTCTGGTAACAGACGTGCACTGACACAGAAAAAGAAACACGGGGTTAGTTGTTTATTCAACATCTATCAACTGGCAACTGCAGAGCATCTTAGAATCTGCTTATTGTAAGTTAAACTGGCATCATGAGGCACTAAGAAAAAAGCACAAGCATGATCTTAGAGTTCTATCTTGTGGTTAATATTTTCCTAAATATATTTTTTTTTCACTAGAATCAATTAGAAAGGCAGGTGTCACTTTCAAGTACCTAAAAGGTGTTTGCTTTTTATTGATATCCAGTTGCTGAGTCTTACAGAGGGTTGGCCAAATAATATCAGTGACAGAATTTGTGCAAGGATGTAAGAAGTTGTTTTAAGTCTGCAATTGAGAAATAGTTATAACACAGCATCTGTAAGATTAAACAGGAGGTGTACATGTTTAACGCTCTTCATTTTGACTCAAAGTTTCTCAAGTCAAACAAATTGATTTTAAGCACAGCTTAGGGAAGACCAGGTCCTACTTAAAGAATTAATTTCCCTCAACTGTTTTTGCACACAGGTAAGCTAATACTTTCACAAGTGTCTTATGGATACACGTACGTAGTAAGCAAGAAAAGAATAGCTATTTACCTTATATGAACAAACATTGCTACAAAATCGATTTAAAGTATCTTCAAAGCCATAGAATAGGCTAGGGCTGGAACACTCTCCCTCTCTAGCATACCCTTCTCTACTACTGCAGATGGTGCTCAGTGACTCTGAGACAAGGCACCTCTCTGGAGAGAGGAGCATGCTATCAGCCCTTCATGTTCCCAGCTCCTCTCCTCCAGAGAATGGCCTTACAGAGACGTGGGAATCTCACTGTCAAATAATAGGAATAGACAACAAGGAAACAACACAGACAGTAAAACTAAATAAACGCTAGCATCCAATAGCTTGTCCAGCTTCAGTCTGTTCTCCTGGCTAGTGAAGAGCAGCTCTGAGGTTTCTTCTATCTGCTATAAGTCTTTGTATACATTTCTAGTCAAAGTAACATCAAGAGAGTTATGCTCCTTGAGCCACAGCTAGTATATAATAAATTTATTTCTCTATTTCTTTTTTTTTCTAGCAAAAACCCCACACTGTAACACCACTCGGGAACTAAAGCCATTCTTGGCATTTAAACTACCTTGACTTAAACTTATGTACAGAAAGTACCTCCCAGATGCCCAGCCCTCCTGCATACGTACACAGTACATAGTATTCTTAGTATCTTGCTTTTGTAATTTGGCAGATCAGCTTCCAAAACACCAGCTAGGCCCTCCAAGTTGCTCTCCAAAGATGAATGGCTCTAAAATAAAAAGTATAAAACATTTAATCATCAACCAGGCAGTACAAATGAGACCCCGATTCTCACATGGAAGACTAGGAAGCTGAACAAAAGCATCCTTTCGTGGCACTTCCTTTTTCAGAGCAATGATTCCATTCTGTTAGCAGTAAAATACAGCTCTCACTTGCCTGAAAGATGGAGAAGCTACTCCTCAGAAGAATTGCACCTGGTCACTCACCTCCATTGCAAGGTCTGGGATTAAAGCTCTAACCCTGCCTCTGTGACATCTCAGTAAGGTGACTGAGCCTTGACTTACATGCGGCATGAAACAAAACACATCTGTGACTTGTTTATCAGTGTACTATCGTTTTTGCCGTTCTCTTTATATTAGCCTCAAATCTGCCAGGAACTGGCCCTTGTGCCACAGGCAGGCCAAGTGAACTCCTCTGCGTTCTCGGCCGGTTGGGACCAGCAACAACCTCCACAGATGCACGGCAGAAGCACTCGGCTGGCTGCCCATCACCGCCGGGAAGACAAGGTTACTAATGAAACACGTGCTCGGCCCCGGCCTGCCTACCTTCTCTCCCACTCTACAGATCAGCGACTCGAGCCTCTCTTCGATCTCCGACGGCTCCGACGTCCTCCGCCTCTTGTGGGGCTGCCCTGCTCCAACACACCGAGCACACCGTTAACGGACAGACCCCGGCCCGCCCTCCATCCACCCCTCACCAAACCCATACCGTCTCCCGCGGCGGCCCGGCCCCCATCGCCCCGGCCACCCCGGGGACCCGCGGCGGGTGGTGGTGTGGGGTGTATGTGGCGCGGGGTTAAGACTCCGGCAGGCTCACCATCGCTGTCGTCGCTGTGCCGCCGCCGCGACATGGCGGGACGCACCAAAGGAAAGGGAGCCGGGACGCCTCGCGCGGGCCAGATGGGAGCGCGCTCCTTCTGCCGCCCGCGTCCGGTACACCGCCTCTCTGCTTCCGGGACGAGGGTGAGAACGGCGCCCCTCTGCTCGCTTCTCTATGGTGTGAGCGGAGGACTTCCGGGACGTGTGGCATGGCCGGGACGGGCCCGGTCGGGCGGGGCGGGGCTGGCGTGGGGAGGAAACCGGGTGCATCCCGGGCGCTGGGGTCTTGCCCGGGCGCCTGAGGCGGAAGATGGTGCCGGGCGAGGCGCCACCGGCCGGCCTGGGGTCGCCGCGGGGCAGCACCGCGGCTGAGGCGGTCGCTGCCAGGAAGCAACGCGCCTTCGCCCGGAGAAAGGTGGGCCGGTGCCGGGCGTCCGAGTCTCCGGCCCGCCCTGTGCCCGGGTCTGCGGCCTTGGAGCAGTCGCCGTCGGGTCGGGGGAGGGGGGGTGGCCTCTCTCCCCGGGTGCGTTCGCGACCGAACTGGGGGACGGTGTCCCGGCGCGGGGCGGTGTCGGGGAGCCCCGGGCGGCAGCGGGAGCGCTGGTAACGGGCGGCGTTTGTGGTGCGTTTCAGGCCTTTTCGCTCTTCGTAAAGTCAAAGGAGGTGCCGGCTGCAGCCCGCAGTCCCGCCGACGGAGAGGGCGTGCGGTGGCGGTGCTGCCGGCAGGCGTTCGAAGAGCTCTCCGGCATCCACCGACACGTGGCCCTGCAGCACGGAGCAGACATGGGTCAGCAGACGGGGCTGGCCGAGGCCGGGCATCAGGCAGGGCAGGCTGCGAGGCAGGCAGCTGCTGAAGGGAGCCTCTCGGACGGCGCGGCTATCGCGGGCAAGGTGGACGGGCTACGTGGGCACTCTCGTAGCAGTCCTGAGATCTGCTGCATGCTCCCAGACACCAGCCATCTTAGCTATGAGGATCTGACAAGGTGAGAAAGCCCCTTAGCAGTTTGGAGTTTTGGTACTGGCTGGGAGTGGGATGTTGGGTCGGTTACACTTCACAGAACCTTAGAACGGTTTGTATTGGAAGGGACATTTACAGGTCATCTGGTTGAACGCCCCTGCAGGTAGCAAGGATGTCTTGGGGAATTCGACTAGATGACATTTAGAAGTCCTTTCCAACCCAAGGCATTTTGTGATTTTATTATTCTGTGATCTTCAACTAGAGGTTGTTTAGAACCCTGTCTGACCTGACCTTGAATGTTTCTACATATGGGGCTTCTAAAGCCTCTCTGTTGAACTTGTACCAGTGTTTCATCACCCTCATTGTAAACTATTATATCTAGACTGAACCTACCTGCTTTTAATTTAAAACCATTCCCCCTTGTCCTGTTATGATAGGCCCTGCTAAAAACATAGTCTCTTTCTTAATAGGCCTCCTTTAGGTTCAGAAAGGTAACAATAAGGTCTCCCTAGAACTTTTCTTCAAGCTGAACAATCCCAGCTCTCACCCTTTCCTCATGGCAGAGGGGTTCCAGCCCTCTGATAATTTTTGTGGCCTCCTCTGGACTCACTCCAACAAGTCCATGTCTCTCCTCTGCTGAGGACTCCAGAGTGGGACACAAGCACTCCATGCAGGGTCTTACTAGAGCAGAGAAGAATCACCTCCTTCAGTGTGCCAGATACACTTCTTTTGCTGCAGCTCAAGATATGTTTGGCTTTCTGGGCTGCAAGTGCACATTGCCATCTCATGTCTACCTTTTCATCCACCAACATGATCTTGTACAAGTACTAATTTTATTTTTTTTATGAAGCTCAGTCAGAGTTTTCTCTGATACTTCTTTAAATTTTCAGATGCTTTGGATACCTTCCTGAGATAGTTTTTAGATCAGTGGGAGGAGGTACTCCTGGGAGTCATTTGGTTTGTTTTAGTTACTTTCCCAGATGCTTGTGCCTGTACAAAACATGCAAATCACCACTGTGCAGATAAAGAAATAGATATACTGCATTATTTTTCATGGTAAACTTGGGAACTTCAGAGAATTCAGCTGTCAGAGCTATCTCATCCCACATTGTTAAAGCATGCCTCCACAGGTGTTGCTTTGATGGCTTAGATCTGGAAGGACCATAAGAGCAAAGAGCAGAACACCAGGGTATTCTCCGTGCAGGTCCCTTTTCTCTGCTCATTCAAGTACCTTAAGGGCTTTTTCATTTTAGGTAGGGCAAGCTCTTGAATTTTCAAACACAAGTTTGTCAAATTAAGCATTTATTGGAGTATTTGTTTGCACGGAAAACAGGAGTTCTTGTGTCCTCTGTGTTGAGAGAAACTTGAGCATCGACTTCATCATTGGCTACTGGCATAGATTTTCGTTGCAGCACAGATTTGATTTTCTAACCAATCCTGAGAACTCTGCACATGGAAGCTTTTTTTTTTTTTTTTTTTTTTTTTTAGCTTATATTCTTTCTCTTTCAATTAAATTGAGCCCAGCAGTGCTAATCCCTTCAAAGTTAGTTTTGTTTTTCTCCATGCATCTGTCAGAAGAAAATTGTCTGTTTTTAGAATGGTTACTGCTAATTGTACATTTTTGTGCTTTCAACCCTAACATAATTTCCTATTTGTTTATCTTTGCCATGTTATGGGCAGCAAGGTGGGAGAAGTACTTCTGTATTACTGTTACTGTGAGGTAAAGGATCCGGAGAAGCTCTGTGCTTGGCAAAAGGCTCTGTGCCAGCATCTGCATCTCACTGGCAAGGTAACTTTTTTAGCAATGGTCATATTCCGAACAGCTAGATACCTTCTTTGCTTAGTGCAGGATGGTGGGGCATGTGGAGAACTGAATGTTTTTCACCAGGTGTTAGTTTCTTATGGTCCCATTAATAAAAGCAATCTGACCCTGAAGAGTATAATTTAAATAGTATTTAAGAACTAGCACTACAGAGAAAAAAAAAATAATACATATCCCCTTTTTGATGCTGGGAAGCTTGAGTTGTGCAGCAGTGAGGAAACCTGATACATGCAGAGCATACCATGCAGTCCTTGCCAGGGTTAACCTGTTTCCATCATTCAGACTGGTACAGGTTTGGGTTTTTTCCTACAGGAAAAAAAACACATTTTCATCACTTTTACTGTTAAACAGAAAGGCTTTTCACATGTGGGAACTTAATCACTTTTAGATAAATGTAATGACATGTGAGCAACATAATCATTGTTATTAACAGGGAGCTGCCAGCATGTGTCCCTGGGAGGATTACCAGTCTGGGTTTATCCTACAGCTAAGGCTATGTGCAGCACACTGCCTGAACACCAAGCTGGAGGTGCAGTCCTGGGCAGCATGGATCTGAGCATGCTCCAGGTAGCTGTTTTGGGTATCACTAATTCCTTAGTGCACACTGGTCTTCCAGTCAGAATCACTTCACCAAGCTGTCACCTATAGTTGGGAATGAGATGAGAGCAGATGACACTTTAGACCCCACCACAAGGTAGCAGTGCTTGTTCCTGCACAGTCTTTGTTCTTGTAATTGCTGGCAGAATGCAGGGTGGCAAATTGGCTCATCTCACTGACCTCTTCAGGCTGTGGGCAAAGGCAAATTTTATCTTCACAGACCTGATCTTCTTATGCTGTTCGTGAGGAGAGGGATATTTCAAGAGGGCACCTCAGAGCAGGAGGCTACTTTTATCTTTGATGTGTTTTCCTAAGTAGCTTTTTTTCCCCCCTCTGCTAATGGTAGGCACCTTCTCTCTTCCACATCAGCACAGGTCTGGGGGCAGAATGTCCTGACACTTTCACATCTTTTCTTGCTCATCTGTCTTGCCTGTTAGTTAGTATTTTTCTCAGTGGTTGGCTTTGGTTTGGTTTTTTTCAGGGATTTTTTTTTTGTGGTGTTGTGGAATTTTTTTTTTCCCCCGAAGTCTCCAAGATAAGTACAGCATTTGCCTTCTCAAACAGTTTAATATTTTTTTCCTTGCCTCTTGTATTCAATCTTTTTTTTTTTTTTTTTTTTTCTGTTTTTCACCACTTCACAGTTTTTGTTCATTTGTCAGTGCTGGAGATAAAGTGACTTTCACTGAGATTTAATATTACATGCAGTATTATTCATATTAACATTTTCTTTTAGCTGTGTGAGTCATTGGGAACAATCCCATTGTTCTTCCCAAGGCAGACTTCCAGTGGGAATTTTAATGCTGACTGCAGGATTTACCTGTTAACCAGTTGGCATTTTTCTGCTTATTGCACAAGCTTTTATTTGAAATGCCTCAAAAGTGGTGACTGGGGTTTTATTCCTATTTTATTTACTCTCATCTTTATGTTCAACTTTACTATAACCATCTTTTCCTTCCTACCTTAGTAGTCTCTTCCCAAATGTACTTCTGTGTCTGCCTTTTGTCACTCATGCATATTTTGCCAATTTCACTGTGATCTGTTTTTGCTGTTACTTAGCTTTGGCCACAGCTTCACTTCTTACCTTCTAGGTACGAGTTGCTTCAGAAGGGATTAATGGGACAGTTGGTGGAAGCAAAGCTGCTACCAAGGTCTATATTGAAGTGATACTTTCCCAACCTCTTTTCAAAGGCATTTTGTGTCAAGAAGATTTCAAGGTATGCAAAATGATGTCTATATAAAAATGAATGCAAGGCATATGAATTTTGAGAAATAAGCAGATTGCTTCTTATAATTTTACTTGTTCTCTAGCAGTTCTGCTCTCCCAACATGGATCTAAGCCAAGGGGTCCTAACCTTACCTTTTTCAGATGTCTCTGCCAGTTTTCACCAGCTGAACCAGTGATCATGAGCAATGTTAGGAGCTTTGTCAGCTATGGGTGCAGGTGCTTCAGCCCCACCATTTTTCAACAAGCATTTACTCTCCCAAACTGATTGCAAAACCAAGGCATCACAATGTACACTTACTCAAGCCACCTATTCCCACTCTGATCTTCACCTGATGTGAGGTCCTTGCCTGGAAGCCTACTGATTTAGGTTGATGCATATTTTGGTGTCTACACAGGTGGAGTCAAGAGGTTTCTCCCTACTCCAGTTAGTGACTAATGGGAGGGAGAGTGAAGTGCTAACACGCTTGAGCCGGAGCCCACATGATGATTGCTGTTTTCAGATGGTGATGGCAGCTGTGGCTGGCACCATTTGGCATTCTGGTAGGCTTTTTCTTCTCCAGGGATGAAGGAACTGCCTTTTCTGTGAGGAAGGAAAATTGCTCTTCTGTACCTTTTTTCTTTTACACGGTTTCATTTGCAGGAAGTACAATTTATTTTTTTTTTCTCCATAAATAATTAGATGAAAGGAATTAGTGAAACTCAAATTCCATGCAGATCTGCAGTGCTGATTCAGCCTTAGCTTTTTAACTGTCTCTTGTGCTTGGCTTTATTTCAAAAGTAAATGTGACCTGTTAGTTGCAGTCATGTGTAGATGCAAAAACAGAACAGGGATGGAATTTTACTTTGACCTTGGTAAAGCCTCCAACCCTGCATGATGTGTCTGGGCATCAGCATTCGTGCATTAGTACATTATGGTGTTTTCTGTCTCAGTTCCTCTCCATGCTGTATACACAAATATGTGGGGAGTTCAGGTCCCTGTGCCGTGAAGACATGGGCGTACAGGAGTGAAAATTGTTGCTGGGTCCATCAAACTAATCATAAAATGGTGGGGGTTCAAAGGCCCTCTGGAGATCAAGTCCATCCCCCCTGCCAGAGCAGGATCATCCAGGATAGGCAACACAGGAACAGATCCAGTTAGGTACTGAAAGTCTTTAGAGAAGGAGGCTCCATAACCTCTCTCGGCAGACTGTTCCAGGCTCTGTACCCTCAAAGGAAAGAAGTTTTTCCTCGTGTTGAGGGGGAACTTCCAGAACTTCCAGTGTTCCAGTTTGTGACCATTACCTCCTGTCCTATCACAGGGAAAAACTGAAAAGAGACTGGCCTCTTCATCTTGACACCAACCCTCCAGATATTTGTAAACATTAGTAAGATACCCTGTCTTCTCCAGGCTAAACAGCTCCTGGTCTCTCAGCCCTTCCTTGTAAGACAGATGTTCTAGACTCTTCATCAACACTGTAGCTTTGTGTTGGACTCTCTCTAGCATTTCCCTGTCCTGGTGAAGACCAGAATTGAGCACAATACTCCAGGTGTGATCTCACTAGAGCAGAGTAGAGGGGGAGGACATAATGCCAGGTTGGACACACTCCTCTATGCACCCCAGTGGCCACTGTAGTTGCTGCAGACCCATGATACCCCATAGCAGGTGGGACAGTGCTGCACATCACTGTGCTTTTGGTCAGGTGTTCATATGCTTGATGATGCCTGAACTACATTTGAGGTTCATCTCAGCCTGGCAGAAATTCTTACTTCTTGTCACCTGTGGTGGTGTTGCCTACCATAAAGGGCTCTCCAAGACCTCCAAAGGGGAAATCCCGAACTTGAGCTTGGGGGTGGGGAGTGTCAGACTCCACTGTTAACAAGCTGTGCGCCTGGGTGACCTCCAGCTGTCTCGTCACAGCCATGAGCCACTGTGGTTCATAGCGCGCAAGTCGTGCCTGGAAGCCTAGCTGTGCTTGCTGAAAGAGCTGCAAGGGCCCAGTGTGTCATCATGAGCTGTTACTGGAGGAGGTAGTTTCATAACACTTTCAGCATGCTCTGTAGGGGCCTTGATTTTCTTGTAACTAGTGCTAGTGACATTGTTTCTGACTCAAGGATGTTTTCCTTCCAAGTCCTCAGTGACTCTGCATGTCACACCAAACTGTGCCTGCAGAGTAGTCAGTGGGCTTAAGACTCCTGTCTGCCCAGTCGTGGTAGGGGTCCATTGCCTAAACCGCAGGGTTTAGGGTGTGGATTTCAGTAGGAGAGATGTTGTCTTTCCTCAGCCGTACTTTCATATCCTTATGAGTTGTAGAAATTAAAAGTTGAGTGGTGGCATCAGGCAGATTTGGTGTTTTTCTGTTTAATTTCCTAGAGAAGCACAGGAGGAGCTCACTGTTTCCCAGACCTTCGAGTTGGAGTATTCAAAGAAATTGTACCCATGGGCATTGATCCAAAGAAAGTGTCTTACAAAGAAACTGGTGAGTTGATATACTGAAAAAGAAACCCTCTCACCTGAGTAAGAGATAAGTAAATAACAAGTACCTTAATCAGTGAATAAGTAAGTACCTCCATCAAAAATATTTCCTTCTGCAGAGTGGCCAGGACACAGGAGAAGTAGAAACATAAATTGATTTCGTATTGCTGGTCAGAAGTTGGTGCAGAGAGTTACATCAGGGTGTAAGTTACTGGACACCTGCTAAAGGCAGATGTAGGGTGAAACTATGTATGACAGTTAGGAAAGACATTTCAATTCATTAATTTATTCATATTTGTTCTAAATACTCTGTAGATGCTTGAGAGTGTTCGCAACATTATACTGTATAAAGAGCTCCAGTGCATTCTCATTGTAGTTAGCTGGCAGGAAGAACCAAGCTGTATAGGAAGAGCTCTCTGTGGAATCTTTCTATGGATCCAATGGATGCTGAGATTTTTTTGTTTTGTTTATCATTTTTAAATGTTAGAATTCTGCTGAAGTTTACAGTTGAGTATATACATGTTGCTATGTTAGGCACTGCTGACTTGGCTTTACCTGTGTTGAAGTTGGGACTCTGCCTTTTCAGAGCCAAGTTCTCCATCAGGTTCACACCACTCCCCTATCACAAGCTCCATTTGTTTTCTGCTACCTGGAGCTGCTTAGTATGGATTATGCAAAATCAGATGTTGCTGCTGTGCATCTACTATGAGGACACTTTTATGTAGGTGGCAAGCAGAAGCACAGCAAATAGCAATTAAAAGTGCACTGTGGGGCTTTTATTTCCACCAAGAGGTTTTGTTTGTGGTAAAGTTCTACAGTATCTTTGTTCTTTTTATGAGCATTATTTCCTTCCCACCCCCATTTTTTGGTAGTTTGTGAGATGTATGTTTGGATATTTCTTTCCTTTTTACTCCTATTTTACAGCATTTTATGGACATGATTCCCATTACTCTGGCAGGTTGCACATAGAATTATTTTCTAGTAAGGTAAGGGATTTTGGTGGAAGAGGTTTTTTGTTCTTTGGTAGTTGGGAGTCTTAAGTCCTGAGCAGCCTGAAAGCTGAGAAACTATGTAAATGGAAGTTTTCTTAAGTGTGTATTACTTCAGTACATTTTCCATATTTGTCAACAGAGTTTCATTAAAAAACTGTCTTTCTTTATGTTTCTGTGACTCCAAATGCAATGAAATACGAGCAAAGGGAAGGGAAATATTTTTCATTCTTTCTTTTTACAACTCTAAGAGTTCCCAGGGGGATACAACAAAGATCACAGAAACAGGTGCCTGTCTGCTGCTGCTTCAGTCACATGGAACAGTGTTGTGTTTTCTTTCACTTGCAAATAGGAAACCAAAGATCATGGGTTGAACTGGGACAAAAAAAAACCACAAAAAAACAACCCCCCACCCCCCCCAAAAAAAAATATTTGTGAACCGTCACAGAAAACTTTTGTTTGGAAATCTGAGGGGAATCTGGATCAGCAATACCACATGTAATATTGTTTTATAAATCTGCTTCTCACTTTTTTTTTTGTCTTTTTTTTTTTAATCCCCCTCACTTTTTTTTTTTTTTCTTTTCTTTTTGTCATTAAAGGAATCCATTTATCCCCTCAGGAATTTCATAGAGAAGTAGAACAGTATTTGTCTCAGGCAAATAAAGGAAAATGTGATACCATCCTGCTGGACTGTAGGAACTTCTATGAAAGTAAAATAGTAAGTGTTCCTTGTGTGCTTCTTGCAGTGTCTTACAGGTGTTGGGGAGAAGCATTTCATATTGTGAGGGTGTAACCTGACTGGAAGAAGAGATTCTGTATTCAAGATTGACTGTAATAGGTACAAAGTTCAGTTTAGTAGTGAATATTGGATACAGGCAGCAAAGGACCTGCTCTGCAACTCAGCATGCAACCTGCCTATCTGACTGCTTATACTGTTCGGGGCAGGGAGAAGACAATGTGGTCAGTACAATTTTAGCAGTGAATACCATATAGTTTGAAGTAAAGGTAGTATAATTTGCAAGGTAGTATAATTTGCAAGGATGTTTTCCAGCATTTTTGCCTTGTCCCATATGTCATAAAGAACGGGGGCATCCTGCAGTCACATTCATCAGACCCCCTGCACTGTTATCACTTGTTCTCTCTGACAGTTCTGTTCTGCCTAGCTTCCTCCTCTATGTTTGGATGAGGAGACATGCTGCGTCTGGAACCCAAAGATTTTAACATAGTTTGATGCATAAATGCAGCTGAAGAACTGCCTAAAGCAACTGCAGTGGGCTCAGAATTGTGGTTCAAAGGTTTGTTACTTCCTCTAATTGGAGGCACAGGCATTAAGACTACTGGTAACCAGTGGCATGGCCATCTGTTGTTATTGCAGGGACATTTCCAGGGCTGTCTGGCTCCAGATATCAGGAAGTTCAGCTATTTTCCAAGCTATGTAGATGAAAACCTGGAGCTTTTTAAAGACAAGCGTGTCCTGATGTACTGCACAGGAGGAATTCGTTGTGAAAGAGGCTCTGCTTACCTACGGAGCAAGGTGAGATTTGATTCTGAGGGCACAAGTGTCAGGGAGTTGAGACCCCTGTAAGGGCACCTGTCTATTCTTTTGCTGGTGAATTCTTGGCACAAACTGCTTAATGAGCAGGTGGGGAGATAACTGTCTTTGACGCACACTTGCCTCATACTGTCTGTCAAGGATGTGCGTAGTTTAAGGTAGCTCAGGATGATCTGCATGGACTAGTGTCACAGCAGTGATTGCTCTGTGAAAACAATTACATAATCCGGTTGCTGAGAAGAGGTGAGTCTGCCTGCCCATAGTAGCAGTGTTCTAGGTGGTCTTGAGAGCATTCTGCAGTGTTTCCATGAGCTCTGACTAGACTGTGCTTTGTGGTCATTAGTGCACAGCTTGAGCATCTCAGAATGGTGAAAATCTGCCAGTCAGTTTAAATCCAGCAGACTGTTGTTCCATTTGTGCTTTCCATCCCACTCTTCTGAATCCTTCCCTCAAGGAGCAAGGGAACAGTACACATATATGCTCTCTGGAGTTTTAAACCTTTATTTATTTTTTTTTTCTCCTCTGCTGCACCAGGGTGAACCCTGAAAAATTCTGCTCCTACTAATGTCTCACTGCATGAAACCAGAATGAGCAGTGGTTCATAGAGGTTCAAAGCATTTGATCTGTGATGTAGCAAACCTTCCTCAGCTGAGAAGGTTACCAACCTTCTTTTGACTGTAACATTAAATGGTTCATGTCAACATTGTGGAACTGCTCCATTATCCCTGGTGGCACTGCCTCAAGTTGTAGGTACACATGGTGCCTTCTGATGGTCACCGAGAAGCTGTTGCTTTTCATTGACCCCTGGCGTTCGCAACATTTGCTTTTGGAACTCTAGCACACCACCACTGCTGCTGTCTCCTTGAGCGTTTCTGCTAATATGCTTTAAACAGGCAGTGTGCAGAGAGGTTTACCAGCTAAAAGGTGGAATTCACAAGTACCTGGAAGAGTTTCCAGATGGATTCTATCGGGGGAAGCTGTTTGTATTTGATGATCGTTACGCCATTTGTTCCAATGAAGATATCATCTCAGGTAGGACTAGATACTGTAAGTGCAGAATGCTGTAAGCTATTGGCAATTGTTTCCAAAGAGATGTGCAGGATAGGGACAGCCAAAACGGTCTGTGTAGTTCTTCCTCATACTTGCTTTGATCTTCCAGTGCCATGGCTTTTCACAGTGATTATCAGCGTTATGGCTTTAACACATAAAGCAGAAATGAGAGAAAAGAGGATCACTAAACTGAGTTCACTGAAACTGGAGCAATAAAAGGAAGCATTCCCTGCAGAAAGGCTGGTGTTTCGAGCCATCTGGAGATGTATGTCAAACTCTACTGCTGATGTGCATGAGTGGCCCACGGTGCTGATCAGACTGTGGTTGGCCAAATGACAGAAGGGTTAAATAGTTCTCATGCTGTCAGCTATTCTCAGCTCCAGTAATCTCACAGAACATCAGTACATATTACCAGGCACTGGGAGAGTGGTGACACTAAGCTCTATTGCTATTTTCATGCTTTAAAATTTTCTGTAGTCTGTAGAATTCTGACCTCTAACTGTAGCTGTCATGAATATCACCATGTCTCCTGGCTGGTGTTGCTCCTCAGATAATGCAAATGAAATGTCTGTTTTCTTATCAGTTGCCAGGTGCAAGTAGATGGAATTAGTCTCTAGCCTTTTTTTAGGAAGCAGTGCTGTTTTCACTCCAAGTGAGTAACTTTTTGAGCATAACCTCTCATTCCTCCTCTGCAATTACTGTGTAGATCTTGAAGGTACCTGGTGTAGAAACAGGATGTACTCTGGATACACCACAGCCATCCCTACAGAACCTTCAAGGGGAAGGGTTGGGGTAGGCACCTTCTCAATGGTACAGCTAAACCTGTCTGTAGTTTTCAGTTAAAGGGTTAAAGCCTGTCTGGTGTGGCAGGACTCTACCAGGACTGCAAATGGTGCTTCGTTTGCACAAACCATTGCTTTTAGGTGGAAGGAGTACCCATGGCATCCTCTTCCCCAGCAGACAATGTATCTGTGTACTGGCTTAGTTAACACCAGTATATCTATTTTCTCCTCCTGGCAGTGAGAATCTTTAACTCTATTTGAAACTAGAGGAAACAGTAGTGAGCACTTTTTCCTTTTCCTGAGAGATAGCTGTCCTAAGTTTTTATTTTCATCAAAATCAGAAGTTTAAAAATTAAGTAGGTTGTAGAAGATTGAGGTAAAGCGGCAATTAAAAACCTGGAAGACAGGACAGCCACTTACATGAGAGATTGAAGCTCCTTGGTGCCTCGGAGAACCTTCTGCAAGGGGGACAGATAGGGCAATGTGGATGTTAACTTTTTCTTTTCCTCCTCCTTCCAGCATGCAGATACTGTGGGACACTATGGGACCAATATAAACTTTGTTCAAGCCAGCACTGCCGGCAGCTTGTTCTGGCCTGTCCAAGCTGTCGCAACAAAGGTCTTACAGCCTGCTGTCCTGTTTGTCAAGAGAAAGAGCTCAAGGCGAATACAAGGGCTTCAGGACAGACACTTAAGGAGGAATGTGAATGTACAAGGAGACGGCCCAGGGTACCTATTGAACACACCTCTCAAAGGACGCTGGATGCAGGGGAAGATTAAGCTGTTATGTTAGCTGATCAGACATGTGTTAATGTGAAAGGCTTCTATAAAAAGATCCCAGTCTGTTACTCAGTTAGGTCTGGAAATTGTGAGAATGTGTCAGCTTGTGAAGTCTTGCTTATATGCTGACTTTAAGCCTGTAGTACGCCCTGAAAACCATCTACTTGACCGTGACTTACCAGAGTGCCCATCCACCACCAGCACCACAGGATTCGTCTCTATGAGCACAGTCTTGTAGTGTGGCCTCTACAATGGGGATTTTGGAGCAGAATACATGCAATGGCACACAGCTGCTCACAATTCAAAAGAAATTAAAGGGACATAAGAACAATTCCAGTATTTTCCTATTGCATGGAGTTGTTTCTGTCTGACCTCTCTGTTGATCATAGAATCATAGAAATGTCTGTTTTGAAAGGGGCCTCTGGAAGTCATCTAGTCCAACACCCCAGCTAAGGCCAGGGACATCTTCAACTAGAGCAGGTTGCTCAACCTCGTCAAGCCTCACCTTGAATGTCTCCAGGGAAGGGGCCTCAACCACTTCCCCTGGGCAACCTGTTCCAGTGCTCCACCACTCTCATGGGAAAGAACTTCTTCCTTCTTTCTAATCTAAATCAGCTTATTTCTAATTTAAAACTATTTATGCTTGTCCTTTCACTAAAGGCCTT
>VYZU01025139.1:0-18893 GCA_013401355.1 Ceyx cyanopectus | reverse complement strand
ACAAAGTCCAAGAAGCCCTCAGATCCCCTCCTCAGATCCTAATGCACAAGAGGCCTTTACGTCTTTACCGTGGTTATTTTACGCTTTAGATGTAAAGCGGAGCCAAGGTCTGTTATAAGCTGTTTGTGGAGTAGCACGTCAACCACATGAATTGGGAATATTTAATCTGGAGCTTTATTTCACAGATTTATTTTTTTTTAATAGATCCTTTTTTTTTAGCAGATCATGACTCCCAGCAATACAATACCCTCGAGAGTCATGACCTACGACAGTTTCTTCCACCCTCCCCTGGGCTCCTCACCTACCATGGCACCACTGCCTCGTTACCTAACCAGGCTTAATCTACTCCCTGCTGACGTCTCTGCACGAAAACAGGATCTTCTCAGCGACTCCCGATCCTCTTACAGATCAGCTGCAGCAGCTCACTACAGACACGCCAACAGTACACCCCAGACTTCCCACCGACTCCAACCTGACCATGAGCAGCACCCTAATGTTACACAACCCCGGCCATAGGCAAACACCTCCAGGAGCCTGACCAGGAAGGGCAGCTCCCCACCAGCTCCAGGTAGGAAATGAACAAACCTAACTCAGATTTGCCACACCAAGCCTTAAGATCCTCTGTATGCCTTCCCACAAGTTGCCAAGCATCACTATTCTAGCTGCTTGGCAGCTCAGTTGCTATGCCAACATGATGCAGATTTTCCTAATAAACTCTATCTGGAGTTGGCAGCTGAAGACAAAAGGAAAAATCTGCACATTTTAGGAAATAAAAGCCCTACTACCTACGTCAGAGGAAAGGAGAAAGGTAATGAGGTTAAGAAAGCTGATTTTAAGCAGGGTGTTAATTACACGACAGCGAGTTAAGAAGGACAGACAGATTACGAATGAAGTTTATACCAGCAGTTCTGCTTATAATGACAAAGGGAACTTAAGGATTAACAAGCTTTTAGATTTCACCTAAAAAATCCTGGTAAACTTCGAAGTACTTAAAAGCAAGATAGGTCTCCAAAGCTGCAGGGACCAGGGCTGGTGGAACACAACTAGCATGGGGTCACCACCCAAGCCTCAGCACACACAGCAGGCCCTGCTCCCTCTGCCCTTGCAGGCAGCAGCACACCCATCCCAGGGCTTCAGACATGAGCTGCAGACAGTACATCCCTCGTTAGCACAGTCTATTCCTGATCCAACCAAGGACAGGGCATGGAGCTCCAAATAAAGCCAGCCCTTGCGAGTCAGTCCTCCCCCCATACCTCTTCCATCCACCAATTCTGCCAGTGAAGCCAGAGCTGGAGCTACACATTGATGGTCGGTGTGAAGCCAGCCAAGCTAATGCCCTCCTCTGCTCAAGAGAGCACTAGATGGGTCCACCTTCCTTCTAAATAAGGCTCACTTTTCTTGACAGAAACTCATTTTATTTATAGGGTTTGGTTCTCATTCAAATGCTGCACTCGTTACCAGTTTGAATACCCTGTCATTCCAGCGCTAACCTTTCCAAGTCATTTGTACTCTTCTAGGCATCTGCTTCATCACTGGTTTACTACATCAGCTCCAGAAGGTACCTCCCAAAGGATGGGAAGATGCAGCCATACAAGGAGCAGGAAAGGATGCTGTTTAATTTTGAATTTACTTTGCTAAAAAAGAAGTCTCTAAAAATATCGAGTGCCAGTGAGCGTCACAGCCACATAACTAACATCCTCCTTCACAGGCAAAACAGCTTTGCAGACAAGGACACCGTGGACCAGAGATTGCTCGAAGTTTACAACGGGTTCTGCTGACATGGTGTTTCAGAATTTCTGGAAACTAGCTTATAATTAATTGTACAGTACCTAAAGTCCTCAGAAAGCACAAACAACAAGCGTGAAGTGTATGAAGGAAGGGAGTTAATAATTTAAGAGCCCCCCCAGCTAAGAGCTGCAGCCAGCCATGGCTGTACAAGGGGAAGGAGAGAGACCGGGGAAGGCAGACAACACTACACAGGACATAAAGGTAACCAGGCAAGGTGACCTTTGGCACTGACAACACACAGATCCAAAGTTACAAGTCCAGATGGTGTCATCAGGGCAGATCATACCCTCTCCTGTGTACACACACAGGGGCCAACACATCACATTTGCGCTCTGTATTTTCCCCCAGATTTGCACAAACAACCTCATGTTGAAATCGTTACCTTCAAGCAAGGAGCTGGTCAGAAACACACCGATGATGACGTGAGGACCAAGGAGCCAGAGCCAGGAAACAACTCCAGTCAAGTTTATCCATACGAGCCAGTCCCTCACAGTAACCCCAGTATCGGGTAGGATATTTTGTGTGGTTTTAGCAGGTAGGTAGTTACAGGTGTTTTCACAAAACAGTGACACACTCTCAAGAGGTTTCTCCCAAGGTCACAGCCAGCCAGGGAACAAAAGCTATGTGTGTGTCCCCCACATTTTCTTTAAACACCAAATACTAGTGTTTGCTCACCTTGGTTTAGAATCTGCCCCTAAGGCTGTACAAGACTTTTTGCAAGACTTCTCCTTCAGATGGATAATTAGACCACAGATATCTGATCAAGCACAAACAAGTCATTGCAGCTTAACAAGTTGTTGTCCATCAGCTGAGCCATGAGGGCTGGATGCAGTATTAGCCAGCCCGAATTGCAAGGTAAAACGTATCTGCATAATCCTCAACAGAAGAGCTTTACACTGCCTTTTACTTTACAATCAGGGCAGGCTAAAATTACACAGTCACAACCTCGTAGCAGATGGGCAGTTACTTCCTAAGCTGCAATAACTCCATTTTACCACATCCTTATCCTTGAGGTATTTCTCCATTAGCTGATTTCAGGGTTCCTATGCAGCAGAACTTCCCGTTCAGGGTCACACAGCAGAGGAGACCGGTATCAACTTTCAGAGAAAGCTTCATTTGCAGGTGCAAACAGATGGTCTCTTCCTGACTGAGGGACCATTGTCCTCTGGAAAACACCAGAGATTTTCAGCCCGGCTCTTGCAAGGTTTTCATCACAACCTCATTGAGTTCTGAGCCTCTGTCCTTCTTCAATCCCCATGCACACAAACCCTCCTCTTCCCAAAATGCGCACACTCCTTTTCTCAAGGAGGATATACAGTGCAAACTGCAAACAGTGGGGATGGAGGTAAAAGTCCCTGCAGATTTTTCAGCCTGATTTGAGCAGGGAGTGGCTTCTGCTCCCCGGAACACAAATCCCCACCCTGCCTGTTTCCATTCAAAACGGTAGCAGAACAGATATTAATCCCCCCCCTACAACTTGAACCTGTTCGTCCCCCACGGCAGGGCGAGTGTTCACCCAACAACCCAGCCAGACCCCCCGGCACAGAAACTGGATCCTACAAGTCACACACCCTGACCCCTGCGGCAGCCTGGCAGCCTTATCCCAAACTCCCACCACACGCAGGGGTTACGCCCGATCCCTTCTCCCCTAATGCCGGGTCACACCCTTGGTTTTAAACCACATGTAGAGAGCTGACTGCCCCATCCTCCGGAGAGCTGGACAGCATTCCCTCCCCAGCACACAGAAAATAAGGCTGAACTGCCACCAGCCAGCACCATTCCAGGAGCCCAGGCGGCTTTTGTTCACCTCCCCCCAGACAAAGCCTCAACATTTATTCTCCGCCAATTGTGCGCACCCACCCCCTTCCCGCTCTCCCACCCCCTGGGAAGTTCCCATCCTCAGGGAGATTTTAGTCTCTCCCTGATGCCACCCGCTCCCCAGGGACAGGCTTGACTCTCTTCCGGGCTGTGCCATTCAAATCATACAGCCAGTTACTCATTTGCTCAAGACATGCTGGTTTTCCCAGAGGCTTTCCAAATTACCAGAGCCCGACTGCAGAACGTTTGAGGATCTGTCTGATCCTTTGCTGGTCTCCAGTGCAGGGGTGGGACTCGCCACTAACCTGCATTATCATTCCCTGCCCTCTCAGTCATGCTTCTTACAAGTTGCCCAGGAACCTTCGAGACCCTCTTATCCCCCCCCTTGCCCCTAAAAAGCATTTCTTCCGACCTGTGAACATCAAGTCTGAAAGGTTAAATCACCTTCTCTCTTCACAGTCATTCCTCTGGCCCCCCCATATTGCTCTTCCAGCAAGCACACACCTAGGACACTACTCTCTTTCCCTGCTCCTCTCCCCCCTCCCCAAATACACACACAAACCCCCCCCTCCCCCAGCTACTCACACACTCCACCTGCAACACCCCTACTCCCGGCAGACCACACACCCTGCTGTCATGTGCACCAGCCCCTCCTCAGGCCCCTGGATATCCCATTACCTTTGGAAAATGCTCTGCGGGTCCAACCACCAGTAGGATAGTTGGTCTCCTTTCAGTGGGAACAGTCCCTCTGTCCTGTGGCTTCCCCACCATCTTTGGCCCTTTCTCCCCGGGGCCTGGAAGTGGGGTGGTGTTTCTGGCCTCATCCTCTTTTTCATCTGCAGGACCTTGGCATACGACCCTGGGAAGGAAGCTAGACAGAAAATGCCAAAGGGTCTGCAGCATCGCTGCTCCAGCGAGCATCCCGGGCAGGGACACCCTGCGCGCTCTGGAGCTGCCAAGGCTGATGTGACTGCACTACCAAGCACCCCTGAGACGGGAATCGGCACGGCAGCCAGCGGGAGGTTCCACGGGCTCGGATTCTTTACAGACCGCTCCTGCGGACGCTTCCTGCCTTTTGAAATTGCTGCTACTGCAGTCGTGCCCGGCCTGACAAGCAGCTCTTTGTACCAGAGCCTCTGTGACGGCCACAGACAAAGCACGAGAACCCTTGGCAAGGAGAAGCCGAGACGCTGAGCTCTTGGAGCTCAGCTCGGCCGGAGACGCCGCGCTCGGGAGGCAACGCTAAAGATGAACCTCTCCGAGAGAAGCTTCTCAGAGCCGCTGCCAATTAACCCGCGCGTCCCGGCTGGTCCCGGCACAGCCGCCGAGCGAGGCTGGGCACCCAGGCTGCGTCCCCACTGCAGCAGCGCGCAGCCAATCCCCGCACCCGACACTGCGGTGTTGGGAGCTCGGCAGCGTGCGCAGCCGTGCGGGAGCGCGCCGAGCGGGAGCCGGTCCCGCAGAGCGGGTCGCGCAGAGCGGCGCCTCCGCCAGCTCCGTTGCCCGGCGACGGGCACTCCGGGGCAACGTCCGGAGCGTTGAAGTCGCGGCCCCGAGGCGATGCGTCAGCGCGGGACCGTGTGCGGGGCCTCTGCGTACCCCGCTTCGGGGGCTCTTCGTCTGCGGCTCTTTGTTAGCGCGGCAGATGGTTGTGCGGAGAGAAGCCGGATTTTCCCAGCTCTGGCCGAATTAACCTCTAACCGCTGCCTCTCTCCCGGTCTATTATAGTCTCATCCATCATTACAATAGCTCTTTGCTGCTGCTTTGTGCTTCTGCCACTCGGCTTTCAGCGCAGCGGCGACGCTTGAACAGCATTCGGGGCTGCTCAGCTCTGCGAGCTCTACCAGGCTGTGGTTGAAGTCTCGGTTAGACAGGCAGGCTGAGCTCTGCTGAAGGAGCCTGTGACAGTCACGGGCAGGATTAGGACCACCAGGATACATAAGCACAGAGTAGGTGACTGTCCCTGCATTCCCACACAAAATGCCACGTTTCCCACTAAGGCCACCGCAGTGGCTGGTCGTAGCCCCGGCTGTGGCTGTTGGCCTCCCGACCTGGGCACCATCAGAAAACCCACCTTGGTGCAAGCACACGGCCACAGCTGGCAAGCACATCTGGAGGCAGGGAGGGCTCATTTCCCATTTTAAAGTATCAACAACTTACTCTGCAGTCCTAAATTGTAACCAGCCTTTTGCAACTACAGAGGGCACTGCACGCCTCGCTTCCAGAGTATTCACACTTTTCCATTCAGTTTGGGATTTTAACAGGCAGGATAAAAAAGTACAGACCACATCCTCCAGCAGCACAGCAGGGTCCCAGCGAGCAGAGGGCCTCTGTTGTCAGCTCTGACCTTTTGAGAGGGACAGACTGCAGAAAACACTTGTTTTACAGATGTTAGATAGGAAAATACAGTCCCAAACCTGGAAGGGCTGCAAGCTTTAGGTGCCAATTTACAAGTCCATTTGAGAGGAAGAACACAAAAGATCACACTTTGAGAAATGTGTTAATGTTGAATTCCTTTAGCCAACCTGAGTAATGGAAAGAGTGAGAGGCAAGCACACAGAAGACATCACATTAAATTCTTCTGCAACTATTCTTCAGAGCTACTTAAGAAGAGAAAAATGCTGTTTATTCACAAAGTCTACATACAGCACGCAACAGAAGATTTTACCCTCAAACTTGACACACACAAAAAATAAAATAACAAAACTAAATTTAAAAACTACAAAATTCAGGAGCAGTAACACTGGGGTGAGGTGCAGGAAAGCCCTGTGTCCCTCTGAGGGATGGCACAGCCCAGTTCCAACGGGGATGCAGTCACAAGCCCAGGCTCAGGCAAAAGAGAGTGAGGAATTTTTGTCATGCCTCGATTACCTCGAGCTGCTGCCAGTCATGGCAGCTACAAGCACAAAAGTTAAACTACTTCCTAAAACGGAGTGATTCAGATCCTTTAAGATGACATCTCAAAGTTCTAATGCTCTCAAGTCAGAGTAGGAACAAAGCATATTTTCTTCACTGGGCACAGTTCTTCAAAATCAGCTTTTCTTAGCCTGAGGTTGGTGTTTCACAAGAGGCAGAGAACTGATCTGAAAGCTGCTAGGAGAGGTTGTGTCACAGATCCACACTAGCTCTGCACTTACCTTGCCCCATGCTCCTGAGAACCTCATTAACCCAGCCAAAAATGACAGAGCTTTCTAACCAGTTGAGGTTACTTGTGGATGGGGTCCAAGGAAGATTGGCTGCCTGTGGGAAGGGCTGTGGCTGGCAGATGAGCTACAGAGGGTAAAGCACCTCAGTAGGACTTTGCCTTCAGTGGTCTCTCAATGCTGGGCTGCTACTCACAGGGACCCATCAAACCAGCTGATGTCTGACACTACAACTTACAGTCCTCTCGAGCTGTACTGGTATGTGCCTGGCAGGAACTCTCCCCCTCTTCCTTTGTTCCTGCAGAGCTTCCATAGTAAAATAATAATTTGTGCAAGAAATTATAGGCCTGGGGTGTGATTAAAGCAGAAAACTCAGCAATGCTTCCTTGGCCTTTGTCCTTACTAAAGGAAACCTCAGAGGACTTCTGCCACCACACTAATCCACACAGCTCCTTGAGAACAGACCTTTTAATCATATGTTGGAAAAAAAATTAAAGTATCTTTTTACCAAGTGGGAATTTTTATTAGGTCAGAATAATAAACCAGTAACAGCAAGTTGATTATAGCTAGAGGCAGGACAACTGCTTTCCTATGGGGAATTTTAGGGAAACATTTCCCTATCAACAGCACTGTGAAGCCCATCACTCACATAGAGGGACAGAGTCCATAAACACTGTTAGTCCAGCTTGGACAGTGACACACAAGAACAGAGGAGGAGTAAAAATTCCCTTCAAGAAATCACGAACCAATACCTAGGCTGCAGCAAAACAGTTGCCCTGACCCCTGCTTCATTAGGACACAATCAGCCCTCCAACTCCAGCTGTTTCCATGAACCAAATCCAGGATTTTGAAGGCAGAAAGCAGCAGGGCTGATCTGAGAGCTGGCCCTCGGCCAGCACACCAGTCACAGGGGACAGAAGGCGCCTGTGGCAGCTGGCCTCAGAGACCTACCCCACCAAAATGGATAGTCATTAGATAGCCGGAGGACAGCCCGACAATAAAGTTGTGTAATCTGTCCAAACAGAGACAAAAGAGAAAGGAAAGAGAACAAAGAGATTGGTTTTGCTTAATTAAAACAGTATTTTCCTCAGTGTTGGAAGCTGTCAGAGGGAGGTTCTGTTTTAAGCTGCAAGCCTCAGATACCTTCAGCCACCGCTTAGTACCTGCCAAGTCTGAAACTCCAGTTTTCCAACAGACCCTTGGCCCTTTCCAGACTAGTAGTACCAGGTAGAAATTCAGAGCATTTTATTTAAGACAGCTTCCAGAAGACTTCTGAGTCAACGCAGTGTTTTCCAGTAAGAATGGAAATGCCTGTCACCAGACAACCAGCTAACACATAAAAAATGCAGGAGGGAGGGTGAAAAGAAAGCAGGGCAAAGGGAAGGGAGCTGTGCTCAGAGCAATGACCCTTCTCCTCCTCCAGCACAGGAAGAGCTGCCACTGCAGTTGCCATCTCCAGTTCCTTATGTGACCCCAGTTCCTTAGGTGACCCCACAGGAATTAGCAGTGACTCATCTCCTTTGGGAGCTCTCCTGGAAGCACCCCAAGGCACACTGTCTCCACATGTGCCAGCCAGAGATAGCACCCAGCCCACCCCAGCTGGGACGGGCCACCCATGGCTCTTTCTATCTCCTTTTATCTTTTCCAACTGTAGTGCCTGAAACGTTTAGAAACCTGATGTTACCACTGCACAGTGCTTCTTACACCACACCATGAAATCTAAACATCTTGGCCACTGCTGCTTCAATAATTAAACTGTCTAGTGACATTCAACTATGCTAATATATTAAGGTGACACAGCATAGTTCAGTGAACACCACTAAGCAGCCCGGGTCACCTCGTCACAGGAACCCTGGCACAAGTGATTAGCTATTCTAGTTGATATATTAAGGCAACTGAGGGCTGGTGCCAAATACAGATACAGAGTGAGCTGGCCAAGGAGGAGGAAACACAGAGCCCAGAACAGCGAGTTCCACCCAGGCCGTATCACATCACATGAAGAACTAGAGACTGATCAAGAGACAGGGCATCCTCAGTGCTCAGAAATTAGAAAGTCAACTTCTTGCCTCACTAGAAAGTTAACCAGGGATCTATCTAGTGAGGAACGACGGCCCTCGGGCAGCCAGGCCCCAGGTTCACTCACACAGCCCCTGCTCCCCCTGTGCTGAACGATGTCAGTTCACATACCAAAGGGCTTTGCCTTGCCAAGCAACTCATGATCTAAAAATCTCAACCATTTCTCTCAGAGTGGAATTCTCCCCCCATCAGCCACTTCAAGTGCCAGAAGCTCCCCTGCAGCTCTGCTCTGACATGAGCTATCACAGCTTCTCCACCCGAGACACGGTCTGGGCCATCGTGTCCCACATTCAGGGGGACAAATATAGCAACAGGACATGAACAAGAACAAAGACTCATTTACCATTTGCTACAAGTAGGTCTGAAAGAAAAAAAAAAGGCAAAACAAAACCAAGCACATCCCTCCCCCTTCCCCTCCTCCCAACAGCAACTCATGTTATATGCAACAGAGAGCACAGAACTGTAGCATCACTGCTTAGTAGGGCTCTAAAACAGGAGACCAAGTCCTTCTTATGGCTTTGATGTCATTTTATTAACACTCATCAGCTGTTTAAGAGTTCTGCTCAACATTCAGCCAGATCCATCACTGGGTTTGTTTCTTTTTTTAAAAATTCAGAGGAAAACATAAGTATACTGAAGTCCTGGGCTTTTCTTACCTGCCCTTATCTCAGTGATCTAACAAGTTGATGTGGGTCAGAATAAGGAGACATTTTCCACTCCTTCCCAAGGCATCTATCCATGGTCACTAAATAGTGCCCCACAGAACACGTGTTGAAAGACAAAAACCCTGTTGCAGATTCTGAATGGGCACACTCAGCTGCTTGGATCTGTTTTGTTGTTTCGACTCAGGCTCTGGGGGTCCAGAATATGTCCCATCCTGCAGGAAACACAACACTGTGAGGCTACCTCAGGGACACACAGGATGCCTTTCTGCAGGAGAAGCTCTCACACGAATGACATTGACATTTAAAATTTATATGCTCAAGCCAAAGTTGCATCCACGTCTCCCAAAGGTCAGCCAGCATCCTCTGTTCATTACTTCTCTGCAAACAGGACAAAGGTCTCAGCTGAATAAACCTGAGAACCTCCAGTATTCTCCAGTGTGCTGTGAGGCAGGACAAAAACTGATACTGGAAGAACATTCCCAGATTTCATCTCTCAAGTCACATACCTGGTCCTGTCCATACATGAACACCCAGCAACACTTGCCTAATCCACAGCTGCTTGTTTATACACAAGGGAAACTTGGGCAAGAGTGAGTTTCTCTTGTATTTGCATCTATAAACTCACTCCCAGTCCACCCCTTTGAACACTGACTGGACATGCCCTGCCAGCTTCAGACATTAATCACACCAGGGCAGGTCTGATGACCAGAGATCAGGTTTGATTAAGAACTTTCACCATTTTTACAGTTTAAGATTCCCTATCCCCAGCATCCCTCAGTAGGAGGGTGACAGGCACAGGCAGTCAGCAGCCCCTCCTCACACTGTCACTGTGCATCCTCCAGCCCAGCTCAGATCTCCTTCAAGGAGCTGCTGGCCAAGGCTATCACTAACCCACACTGCACCGAGAAGTTTCCTTGTGCCAAAGCCAAGCCCTGCCTTTCTTCTCAGAGCCTTTGCAGCTGCTGTCAAGAACCCATGGGATCGATTACAAAGAGTTGGTTTGGTGTCTTTAGAAAATCAGAGAAGGTGACAGAACCCAGAATTCACACCAGCTCATCCACTTACTACAGACTTAAAGGCTTTATCTACAACTAAATCATTGCCCTACAGTTCTGCTCTTGCACCATGCTTCTCAAGTTCTTGGGAACTGGACCCTCATCAAACCACACATTTCACAATTGACTAAGAGCAAGAACAGGCCTCCACTCCCTACAGAGCCAGCAAATGGGATCTTTTTGCTTGCTACCTTCATGCACATTATACATAATTGTGTGGAATTATTTAACATGCTACTGAAAGCAGTTTCACCTGGTGTTAAACTGGTCCAAGGTATCTGCATTTGTCCTTTGGGATCAGCCAGGAGATGAGTGGTTGAGAAGCTGTTGGCAAATACCTTTCAGCAGAAGGAAAGGTATCAACTGGCATTTCAAACTGCAACACTGCTTCATTTGTTTGATACGACCTTGTGTTGCTCAACCCCTCCTGATGAATTACAAAGGCCTGGCAAAAAGCTCCACAACTGCCCCAGCAGGATTTGGGACACACAAACCATGAAAATGTATCTAAATACATGAAGGTTTGGAGACATTCCAGTCTACATTACAGCCCAGCATTAAAATTTTTCTCTTTTTATCATAAACAGACTTTGGCAGCATTATAAAAACTCAGGTCCTCCTTTTCCAGATGACTGTGAATGGAAAACAGGTGAAAGCATCAGAAGTTTCTCTGCTTCCTCTGCCCCTACAGTCACTGAGAATCGTAGCACGTTATGCTCAGTATTAGTGTGTTCAGAAATCTTGGAGAGTAAAACAGTAACAAAAATAAAGAGCCTGAAAGGAAGAATTAAATGATGTCATGACAGAAGATAAAGTATTGATCAGAAATAAGATTAAGCATTTTTATGATTGTAATTCTGCAATTGAAAGAGCCATGGAGTCACTTGTGAAGGAGCTCACTGGTCAGCTGTCCCAGAACAGCACAGATCCAGCCTCCTCGGACAGCTGAAGAGTCCAGAGATGCACTTAAAAAGAAAAAGCTGTTTGAAGGAGAGGCCTGAAGCAAACAAGACTGTGGGGTCTGGATGCAGCACTCCAGCTCCTTCAGTACACAGGAAAAGGGAACAACAGAACTGGTGTGGGGAGTGTTTGGGCAGCCAGACCTTGGAGATCAAAGAGGAGATACCAGGCTAAGGAAGAAGCGATGAAAGCAGCGTGAAGATTTCAGCAGAACAGGAGCTGACTCAGTTTCACATGGGGTGGCTGACACTGAAGGAGCAGTAGGCAATCACATATATAAACCTGGGAGAAGAAAGTACCAGAAGGCCAAGGAGGGAACACCATTGTTACAGCAGAGGCAGCCAGGCTCTGCAAAGAGACAAGGGCATGTTTGCTCTGTTTCTTAAAGCATTGGTCCAGCAGGAGCTGCTCACACCACCACCACAGAGAGGTAGCTGCAGACAAAGTTCACCACTTCAGGCTGTCTCCGGGCAGCTGGGATTAATTCCACCAGTTCAAACTGGCTGGAACTTCAGAAGCAGAGATGAGGTTTAGTATAGCACTCCAGCCCTGTGGTTAATCAGGAAAATCAGAAGGAAAACAGTTACATTAGCAAATACACAATCACTGCCATTACGCATCCCTCAACTGTACAACAGTACAGAAAACAGTTCTGGTTCAACTACCCCTATTTCCATTAAATGCACAATTCCAGTTCCCCAAGTCTAGATTAATATTTCCATGATGGGAGCCAGAAAGTAGCAGTCACAGGAGATAGACTATTCCAGAGGCAGAAGTAATTTAGCAGATTATCCCTTTACCCAGTAAACCAAGGCAGCCTTTAAAAACCTCTTCCCATGGTCATCATTTGCCTGCTAAAACCAAGTGAAGGATGCGAGTTGCTCCACACTAACCAGTGCAAACAAGCATTTCTTTGGCAGGCTCTGTGATCTGGCACTCAGTATTTGTCAAAAGCTTTCAAGATAACAGCATGGGTCCAAAAAATTTATATAAAAACCATAGTTTACATAAGCAAATTCCACCTCAAAGGACATCTCAGTACAAGACCTTCTTTGCCCCACCACAGAAAGCCATGTCTAAACCAGCAGGCAGCAATTTTCCAAGAATGCTACAAGGGGGTTTATCTCGGGAAGAAAATTCAAGCATTGAAGGAGCCAAAATATTGCTCATTTTTTTTCCAAGCTGCAGCCCAAAACAATTGTTATTGCAGGGACTCTGAGCCCACTGACGCAAAGAAACCAGCAGCTCACGGCTCAGGTCGGTGATAACCTCACAGCACCAGTCTAATATTTTCTCCATCTGTCTCCCAAGCACTGGAAGGGAACTCCCATATCAAATGTACTGTTGCATGGAAGGAAAAACAAACCACGCCATGGCCAACAAGTAATTTACTAATCACAAGCAATTCACGTGATTTATGCCTAAACTGGTCTCCAAACCCCACATCCAATACACCAACAAGGTTTCCATCTCGGTGCCCGGGTGTCGCTTCACATGAGTTACCCCAAGAGTCAAGATGCTGCCAAGGCTGGTGCTAAAAAAAACCCCAACAACTTATTAATAGAACTGCCTGGGAAACAGGAAGTTTATTGGTTTTCCCTAAAAATTACCCAACGCGGAAGTTCTCCAGCCAGCTTTCCGAGGACTGTTCCCACGTGTTCCACTGGAACTGAAAGAGTTTAGTGCACCCCTCTTCTTAAGGGATGCTGCTGGAGGGGATGCTCTGCAAGAGCAGGAGAGGGAGCGAAGGGCTGAGGAACACGGACAGAGGCTACAGCAGACAGACAGGATTGTTAAGCAGCATCCAGACAGTGCTTCCCTCCAGCAGAGCAGCCCTGGTCCCTGCAGGACAGTTCCTCTCAGCCACTCCCACAGCAAAGAAACTCACTTCTGGGAAGAAAAACAGCAGTTTGGTTTATGGTGCATCCTCCTGGCCTGGAGAATGTCAGGCTGGATGGACTAAGGTGCCTGGGGAACAAAGGGAATGCAAAGAGAGGCAGGCGTGCAGGAGTAAGCAGAGAACATTCTGGTGGAGGAGGCTTTAGGCAGAGGTGAAGGATTCAGCACCCACGGGTGGCAGATGCTCAGCTTTTCACAGGGCTTGCACTGGTGATTTAGATGGTACAATCAGATTTCAGCACCGAAACACAGGCAGCAGAAAAGTCACTATGGCACTGAGGTTATTTTAAGAAACATCACACCTAAACCGCTCAAGCTGCCTAAGAATCCTCACACTTTACAGCAGGCAAGGAAGATGCCAACAAAAAAGAAATGTTAGATGTCGTTGGAGATTCAAAGTTAGAAGGGAACCAGCAAGTCTTGAAAGGAGAGATAAATGCAATTAAAGCACTCAGATAAACTGGGGCACCACTCCCTGAACGGGAAGAGAATAAGAACTGTCACTTGAATTAGATGCCTTCCCTGTGACTCAGAAGTTATCCTGAAACTCTTCCTTCCTGCAAGATTAAGGCTCTGGAGCTGGCACAGCCCTGTCAGCACCCGTGTGTTTATCTACGAGCCTCCCCAAAGAACTCGGCTTTTTTTATGGGTCCACACATACAACACAAGAGCCCAGGCAGGGATGAAATGTGCGGCGCGGACAAGTCCATTACCCTCATTCACAGAGTTGTAAATTGCACTAATTACAGTTAGAGCGACACACGGTGAACCTTGAAGCCTAGAACTGTCCCTGTGCAGCAGCACACAAAGAGCCCACAAAGGGCAGAGCTCCCAGCAGGGCAGAGGGAGGTCAGAGCACCAGGTTTCATCCACGGGCTGTACACACAGCAGCCCCTGCCTGTGCAGGGTTCAGCCCCTGAAAACAGACCGGGGAGATTGTCACGTGGAAAGCACCTCAGGCAAGACTAACACGGTGTTAACCACACTGATGTGAGGAAAAGCAACGGACACTGCACTACAATCCTACTGCCACTATCCCTTCCAGAAAGTCTTTCGTGACTTTCAGCAAGTGCAAGCTGCCAGGTGCTCCCACGTGCATTTTCTTTACGGTTCTTCTCGTCCAAGCGATGAAATATTGAATTTCTGTGGTTAATATGGCACATGCCCACGGGAAGTAAGCAGCTGATTCCTCCCGCTTCAGTGCTGAGCTCGGCGGGGCTGCTTTAGGCGAGTACCTAGAAATGTTTCAACACTCTCCGGGCCGGAGGGAGCCGCGGCCGCTGCCAGCGCACAAAGCGCCGTCTGCGCTCCTGGGGAAGGCGGCTGGGTGCAAGCGCTGGCATGCGACAAGCAGGTGGCTGCTGCCACCACTAACCTGGCGGGTGCTCTGCCCCGGACGAGACCGAGTTAAAAGGTTTTCAGAGACCACTTCCCGCTCCCAAGAACGGTGGAGTCGAGCGAGCTCCGTGGTACGGAGCCAGCCCCGGAGACGGGCTAGGGTTGCGGGGTGGATACGGGCAGTCCCGAGATGAAGAGGGCGGCTAGACAGTCACTCACCCTCCCCCCGGGAACGCACGTCTGGAGCCCAGCCCCGCTCGGCCTCACCGGCCCGAACCCCCCCACCTCCCGCAGCCGCTCACCAGAAGATCCAGCTCGGTGCGATGCAGACCGAGGCGGCCCAGCCCCACGGCCAGGTCGTGGATGCAGAGCGCGCCGTCGCGGTTCACGTCCAGCTTCTGGAAGAGGGCGCGGAGGCGCCGGTCCTGCTCGGAAGCCTCGCACACAGACCTTCCGCAGGAGCCCGCGTTCGGTCCGCCGCTCTCCGCCCCCGTACCGGGCGTTGCGGCGGCGGCCCGCGGGGATCCGCAGGGGCAGAGCACGCCGCTCACCACCGGGGAGGCCAGAGACCGTCGAGCCCCCGGCATCGTCCCGCCAGCCGCCCGCTCCTCACGCACGCCGACACCGGCAAATGGCGCCGCTTCCGCCGCCAGCAACGGACACGGGGCGCTTCCGCCTTCGCGCCACACGCCGCGGCCGCCACGTGATGCTCCGCGCCGACCAATGGCGGCGGCCCGCGCGCAGGCGTCTGCCGACACGCCCCCGCCAACACCCCCGGCCGCCACGCGCTCCCGGGAGGTGGGCGGGCGCTGGCGTCAGAGGAACGCCTTCCCCCGCACCAATCGGAAGGGAACACAGCCCGCGGCGGAAGGGGGTGGGGAGAGAGCCTGGGCCAAGCTGCCGTTGGTTAAGCCGCAGGGGAGAGGCGGAGATGGAGCGGCAACGTGTCCAATCAGAGGGGGAACCGCCTGTCAGTTTGAGCTTGACGGACGTGGCGTGTATCCGGTAGCTGCCAGAGCAGGGGCCGCGCTGCGCTGATGGACGGGAAGAGTAGCCAGTAGAGTTAGAGCGGGGAAATTGATGGGCGGGCCCAGCCCCTCCCAGCCCTCACGCAGGCCCAGTGGCCCGAGACAAGCGGCGAGGCGGGGCCGTCTCTGGGGTCTCCGACGGGCAGCGCGAATGGCCAATGACCGCGCGGCGCTGGCGGCGAGAGACGAGGCCTCCGCCTGACGGGCGGGCGGGCTGGCCAATCAGCAGAGGCAGGAAAGGGGCTGATTCTGGAAGCCATTACGCCAGTGTCGCAGGGCGGAGGCCGTTGAGCGGGGTTTGGTGGGTGGCTGCGGTACGCAATTTGCGTATCGTTGGCGGTGCCAAGGGGGTAGCGGGGGGGGGGAGCGGACACCTCCGGGCCCTGAGGGGCCTCGGGGCCCCCCTGTTATCCCCGGCCCCGGGGGTGAGCGGGCCTGGGGGGGCCCTGCAGCCCCTCGGTCCTTCCTAGCCTCCCTCAGGGTCCCCTAGGCCCGGCCAGGCCCCCCTGGCCTGCAGGTGTCCCCCAGTGCCCCCTCCTCGGTGCCCTCCATGGCCATGGCGTCCCCTCCGGCGCCCCCAGCCAAGAAGAGGAAGATGAACTTCTCCGAGCGGGAGGTGGAGATCATCGTGGAGGAGCTGGAGCGAGGCAAGCACCTCCTCATCAACCACTTCAACGCGGGTGTGCCCCTGGCCGCCAAGGCCGCCGCCTGGCACGACATCCTTCGCCGTGTCAACGCCGTCGCCACCTGCCACCGAGAGCTGCCCGAGGTCAAGAAGAAATGGTCTGACCTCAAGACCGAGGTGCGACGGAAAGTGGCCCAGGTCCGGGCTGCCATGGAAGGGGGAGGTGAGAGCCAGAATGGCAACGGCAATGGGCCGGAGAGTGAAGACCCAACGGGTGCAGCGACCACCCCGGTTATCCTCACCCCCATGCAGCAACGGATCTGCAACCTGCTGGGAGAAGCCACCATCATCAGCTTGCCGAGTGGGGATTGCAGTGCGGGTGATGGTACCGAGATACCCATCACTGCATCAGCCACCACGGTCACCCTGACCCAGAGTGAGTGCTGCGCCTGCTGAAGATGCTTTCTGATGAATTTGAAGATCTATGGGGGGCCCTGACACCCATCCTTGCAGAGGCCCTGAGCCCTCTGCAGGGAAAATCCCAGCAAAATGAAAGCCCTGTGTCTCTGTAATGGAAGAGCCATTCCCAATATGTCCTCATGCTGTAGAGGAGTGGCTGCAAGATAAGCATATACTGGAAGTCAGCTTTTATAGCTGGGCTCGACCTTGGGAACATGAGAAGCTAATATCCTTTGTGCCTTGTAGATCAATCGGTCCCTCTCTCTGGGGACAAAAAACAGAGGGAGAAATGTCTCCAAGGCTGATTTCCCAGTCTGCCCCAAAGAGCAGCTGTCCTGTCGGTGTTGAGTGTTGTCTTTGCCCTTGTGTCAGTTGGATAATGCTGCTTGAAAAGATTGTTCTGGACTGGAGGTTGAGAAATGATTTTGACTAGACAGATAAGGCATGGCCTGTTCCTTTGGACTGTACAGCCTAGAAGGAAGCTTGAATGAGGGTGGAGTAGACTTAAATAGGTCATTTTGTGCATTGCTGTTCTTTGTATGTTATCTCACTGACCAGGCAGGATTCCTGTGATATCCACTGAATAGTCCCGTAGATAAAAATCCCCATATCGCAGTTACTTCTTACCCATTTTCTGTCCTTTGTTCTCAGTTCCTGCAGAGACGACCTACCACAGCCTGGAGGACGGAGTTGTGGAGTACTGCACCACAGAAGCCCCCACCACCGTGCCCGCCGAAACGCCCTTGGAGATGATGGCTCATCAACACGAGGTGTCGGCCAAACCCCAGGAGCTGAAGAGCCGCATCGCCCTGAACTCCGCCAAGCTCCTGCAGGAGCAGCGGGTCACCAACTTGCACGTGAAGGAGATTGCCCAGCACCTGGAGCAGCAGAATGACTTGCTTCAGATGATCCGTCGCTCGCAGGAGGTGCAGGCGTGTGCCCAGGAGCGCCAGGCCCAAGCCATGGAAGGGACGCAGGCGGCGCTCAGCGCCCTCATCCAGGTTCTCCGCCCCATGATTAAGGACTTCCGTCGATTTCTGCAGAGCAATACGCCCAGTCCCTCGGTCACTGCTGACCCCGGCCAGGCTGGGCAGCCAGATGGCATGATCCAGTGAGGGAAACGCTGGTGGGACGTCTCTCTTGGAAACAAAACCTGCCCGCGCTGCCGGTGGACACAGGGAGTGAGGGCTGCGGGCTCCTGTCAGTGTGAAAGGGCTTTGCCTCGGAGTCTTGCTGGGCATAAGCAGCTTTCTTGGCTAATCTCATGCTAATCTGCCTTTTCAGACTCATCATAAAGAGCTGTAGCAGGATGTGTGATAAACCAGGAACTTCACATTGATTACTTTTGCTCCTCAAAAAATAGATTTATTAAAAAAAAGACAGTTATTTTTTTACTTCTGTTTGGAAAAAACTCTCCCAGGTGTGACACCTTTGTCTGTTTCTCTCACGATCTGTAGCCTTTCACTGACTTCTTATGGGGAGGGTCTTGTTGTGAGATCCCAGTACTGCAGCAGCCCAGGTACCGGCACCGTGCGCTGTAGAGTGTGGCAGTGGATGTGTTTCTGTCTCTCACTGAAAGCCTTTACTGGAAACATCCTACTGGATGTGCTAGAACCTCCTCTCTGCACCCAGTTATGGATACTGCACTTGTAGCGTGACACCCAGCCCGTACAGACCAGCACCGAGCCTACAGGCAGTGAGAATCCCACCTGCATCCCCTGAGGATATAAATGGGATTCATCAATGCATCTGCCTCGTGTTATTTGCCTGTGGTCATGAAATTTCACTGCAAACTTGGCAGATGTGATGTAAATTTCATCTCTTGGTTTCCAGCTACTGCCCTGGGTTACATATTGGAAGCAACGTGTTGCCTGTCTCGGTGTAGTCAATCCATGAGGGCCTGGATGAGTTTCACTCAGGTGGGTGTAACAGGAGCAATTCCATCTCTGTCTCCTCTGCATAGTCTGTCACCTCCACGATACCTTCATCCATCAAAGCAGACCTGGACTGTAGAGCTTCAGCCATGCAGTAATTCCCAG
>VYZU01025128.1:0-16714 GCA_013401355.1 Ceyx cyanopectus | reverse complement strand
GCTCTGCCCGTCCGTCTGTCCGTCCGCGCGGGGCCGAGCAGAGCTCGCTGCCCGCGCTCGCTAGCGTGCGGTCCGAGCGTGCGCCGCGCCTCGCGAGCACGTGCGGGGGCACGTGACGGCGCGTGTCTGCGCGCCAGAGGGCGGCCGCGTCCTCGTCCGCGTGTGCGACGCACGACGGGCGCTCACAAGCGGTGGGTGGGCTCACGAGGACGGGAGACACGAAGAAGAGCCGGAAGGGAGGAGGGGGGATGACTGTGAGCGCTGGGAGGTGTGGGGACAGTGCCCAACCCCACCTGGCCCGTGAGGTTTCCCTCCCACGCCGCTCCAACAGGACTGCCAGGGATGTCCCCCTGCTTCTTCACCGGAGTGTTCCTCTGCTCTGCCAGGCTTCTCCACACGGGCAGGACAGACAAACCTGCCTCCTGATACTGCCCGCTGTTTGCAGGTGCTGGGCACCTGCAGGGGTTAAAGAGCCCCTGAAGTCCCGGTGCTGCAGGCACCTGCTCTGTGGGTTCACAGGACTCCCAGCCCCACGTGGGGACAAGTGAAACCTCTAAGGGCTCCGAGTGCCCCTGTGCAGACCCAGCTCGGAGCTGTCACCTGCTCACAAACAGCTCCAGTGGCCATCAGGCACTGTCGGGAGGACATAGCACAAGCTGGGTGACTAAAACGCTCTGGTTTCCAGCTGAGGTCCCACCTCTCTCCCGTGGGCTAACCCACTGATTTACTTTTCAGGACCTTGAACGACCACAGCAATGAAGTTTTGCTGGCCCTGTGTTTCTAAGTGATGCAACAAGCATTCAGGCTCCCAAATCCCATTTAGCTCCTGACTTCCCACTGCAATTAATTAGGAGCCTGCATTCTTTGTTGGGTCTGAGCTTAATAGTGCTGAAAGGGATTGCAAATTGCTCTTCAACTGCATACCAGCTACCAAGAGCGTTTGGAGGGACCCTGTTTTAGGAGGTGGCTCACTTAACCCCTGCCCTCGATTAGGGCTGACTGAGCCCAGCCTGAAGCCAGGGAGCTGCTTTCCACTCACTGACTTGGGTCGTGGTGTGTTTGGATTATCTGTAAAGTAACTCGTTGAGACAGTCACCAGGAGGGACTGATGAAACCTCGAGCAATTCCCTTCTGAACCTGCATCCTTTAATAGACCTGTTGTTTCTCCCAAGGTTCTTTTCATTCCCCCAGCACCAGGTGCTTTCAGCTGACTCTGGTTCTCTCTCTGTCCCTTTGATGTTTCACTGCACCCCTTCCCCTGTTCTTCCAGCGTTTGCAAAGGGATCTGAGCAGCATTGCTAACCTCTTGGCTGCTTCTTCATTCCTTGGGAGCTGGCTCCTGCACATGCTGCCTGGCCCTGCTCCACAGGCTTTCCCAGCCCTCTTTGCTCTCCTCCACCCCTTCCCTCCCTCTCTCTGCATCCACCGTGTCCTCCTGGCACAGCACCCGGAGTGTGCATGTGTGTCCACGGGAGAGGTGAAGTTAGACACCGTGTTTGCATGTAGTTGCCCTGACAACACGTCTGGCTTGGTAGGGAGTTTTCCGAGGGCCACACAGCCAGCCTGTGGGGACCTGATGGTGATGAGCTCTTATTCTTCCCTCTCCCTTTTTCGTCCTTCCCCTTGGTTCTCTTCACAACCTGTGGGGCGATGGATGTAGATTGTGATGTAGATCTTAGCAGTTCTGCTTGATTTATAGAGTTACTTAGGCTGAGTGAGGCCACTTAGGCTCGCCTAGAGAGTAAACCTTTTAACTGGACTAAAAAATTAATAATAAATAAATAAATAAGGCAAGATGAGAGAAACTGGATCAGAAAAGCTGATCCTCTTGGCTTTACGTTACCTGAAAGAAAGACTCTGAAGCCAGAAGGCTCCCAGGGAGCAGCCACTCTTAGCCAGGGCAGCAGCAGGACCCTGCTCTCTGCCTTCAGCTGCTGCTCTGAGATGAGGGTTTCATGGCACCAGGAAAACTGTTGAAACCTCTCATCAAAGGTCCTGCGTTGCCAGATGAACTAGAAGGTTGGCTTCAGGACACTATGTGGACTTTTGAGCTTCAGGCTGTCCCAGATGGGTGCTTTTCCTCTGCTCTTACTGAATTGCACCTAAAACTGCCAACGAGCCCCTGGGCCTGCTAAGCTGGGCAAGAAACCTTCACCCAGATGGCTGTAGGTCACGGGCGGGCCGGTGCCCTGCCTGGTGTTACTCTCCCAGAGAGAAGGAGCAGGTCAGCACAGAGCAGGGAGCACAACCAGAGCTCCTGATTCCCATTATCCACTTTTTTTTCCCCCTCTTCTTTCCGCTTCACTCCTTTCATTAATTCTGGAAGTTCCCCGTGTTATTCGTAGGCAGAACCTGGGGTTTATTTCGTGTCGTTGAGAGGGGCAGGTGTGTGAGTGCAGAGCAGGGGCAGGGCAGGGGCGAGGAGCTCGGTGCTCAGGGCAGGGCGCCGCGGGCCTCAGAGCTCTCCAGCAAGGAGGCCGGGGGTAGAGGAGATCAAAGCACGTTCAGGATCATTTTTGAGATCTGCTCAGGAAAAGGTTCAGACGTGCGTTACTAAAGAGCTGTGCAGAAGGATTAGTCCCGTCCTTGCTCGCCGCTGAACCGCCTCCCCCCCCCGAGCTGTGCCAAACGCCCGTGGAGAGCTGGTGCAGGCGGCGGAGCAGGTCAGCGGCAGGTGAGAAGACAGTGCTGCCCAGGAGGCCGGAGCAGGGCCACCGCTCAGATATGCTGGGGAGAAGGGCCCTGAGCTGGGGCGGATGAGGGGTTGGGGTCCACGGGCTGCTGTGGGTCGGGGGGGCTGCTGTGGGTGAGGAGGAGGCGCAGTGCTGGGCGTCAGTGGGTACCCGTCCTGCTGCCTGCCAGCCAGGCTGTGCTCTCCAGCGGGGACTCTGCGGACTCTGGAGGACTTTTGAGTTGCAGCCCATTGCACCATTGCAGCAGGAGCAGCAGTGCCTGGGCTGTGCTCGGGCCAGCTCACTCCTAGTGTGAGGTCTGCGCTGCCTTTCTCTCCCTGGCCAGTGATATATGGCATAAATTAGGCCTCTGAAGGGGGATACTGCATCCTTAAGAAGAAATATGTCCTCATTTTTCTTAAACACCGTTTGCACTGAGTGAAATGTTTAGAAGGGACGCTGAGGGATAACTTTATTTCTTACTAGGGAGTTCAGAGCCGTTCAGTTAAACCCATAAAACACTGGGAGTAGGGAAGCTGACAGCCTGCCCGTGCATTAGAAAAGCCATTACTCATCTAGGGGAAATTCACCCCATGCTGGAGCCTCGTGTTACCAGTGGGGTGGTCCAGGGGAGGACACGGGATCATCTCCCTTGGCCATCTAAGGGGTCAGTAGGATGCTCAGAGATGGGAAGGCTCAGTGAGTAACGAAGCAGCGCAGAGTGCTGATAGATCTCAAGGCACTGAGTGAATAGAGCAGGTTTTTACTGTCCTCATTCCTCTCCTCTGCGTGGGGAAACTAAGGCACAGAGCTGGGGAGACTGGCAGCTCCACCATGACTGGTAACCAGGCTGTAAACCAGCACTCCTGGCTTTTCATCCTGTGTCACCAAGCCCAAATCCCCTCCCAGGACAAGGGAGTGCAAGTCAGGAGCACTGACCCCCTGCTCTGCTTCTGCCACGAGGCCCCATTCCCAGCATGGGGTTGGGAGTCCTGGCTCCACTGTCACTGCTCCAGAGTTCAGCCTGCTCTTCCCATAGGGATTTAGAAAATCCACTGGAAGATGAAGTCAAGGACTCGTGAGGGTTGGAGGAGTGGTGGGCTGCGTTACAGGTGTGGCTGGGTGGGCTTCTGCTTCTGCACAGAGAGCTGGCAGGGGCTCAGGGAGCTCTTGTGCCTGGTTGTCTGAGGGGACAAGGCCACAGACACCCAGCATTGTGGCAGACAAGGCTTTGGCCACCGAGAGGGTGGTGACTTTCTATTTGATATTTTATTTTGGAGGCTTGACACCAAAAGATTTAATATTTGTTTGAAATGAGAAACAGTTCTCAAATGAATTTGGAGAGCCTGGGAATTAATGTCAGGCGCCCCCCCACCCCCTCCTCTCCCTAAACACCCCTCCTCCCCATCAGCTCAGCCCCCCCCTTTCAATTTCTGAAGCCTGCTGATTTGAATATTTATAAATATCAGTAAATTATTTATTGTAGCAATCTGCTGTGCCATTTCACCAATCGCCGTTAACACTTTAGGGCTCGCTCTTCAGCAGGACGTGCCTGGAGCAAACGGGCACCTGGGAGCGTGGCCTGGGGAGGGGGGGCTCATGTCAGCCTGGCCATGGTGCCTCTGGACACTGCACGAGAGTTGGGGGGGTTTGCAGGAGAGGAGGGGGGACCCTCTGTGCCTGGGGGACACCGGGAGAGGACAGGGAAAGGGATGCTGGTGTCACGGGGGGGCAGTGAGGGGGATTGCCCGGCGGGCTGGGCTGTTTGCTGCAGCATCCCTGTGGGGTGCAGGGACCTCAGAGCTCAGCACTGGCCCTCTTTGCATCTGGTCCCTTCAGGAGGAAAATTCCTCTTGATTTCTCCTGTCCCATTCCCTCCCTCCATAATTACACAGAGAATACACAGCATTCAGAGAGGATGGGGACATTTTCTCTGTGAGGAAAGGCAGGGCTGGTTCTCCTGGAGACACCAGAGCAGCCCAGCTGACCAGCAGCCCCAGTGCAGGGTACCAGCATCTCCAGAGCCCCATCACTTTCCCCTCCTCTCTGGACAGCTTCTGTCCTTCACTGCCCAGAGCTGGTTTCCATCGACTGCCCCTCACTGTCACCAGCAAATTTCACTTTAACTCTGCAGCTGAAAAGGTTGAGCAAAGGTTGAGCAGGGCAGGGAACTGGGATCAGGGTTAAACCAAGCTCTGGGAACTGGAAACAGGGAGTAAAGTGACCTCTTGTGCTGCTGGAGATGCCAGTGTGGCAGGCAGGGGACCAGAGCAGAGTCTCCAGCACGGGGGTGTGGGGAGAGCCCTGGGGCTCTGGGGCAGCAGGAACGTAGCTGGCAGCTCTGGGGGAAGGATGCCCTGGCCGCTCTCTTCCTTTCTCCTCCCACGCCTTTGATTCTCCTTCTCCCTGCCCAGTGCTGCTGGAGCCTGTCAGCTCCAACTCAGCGAGGGCTTTCCCCGGCCTCACTCCGACAGGCGCAGGCAGGATCCGTGCCGGCAGGGCAGAGGGGGTTGTTAAAGAGCCTCTGTGAACTCCCCAAGGTCAGCCAGGAGAGACAGCATCCACTAATCCAAGGTCATTTCCTGGGCTAAAAGCAATAAAATGTTTTATTGATAAACTGAAGAGGGGAAAACACACACACACCAAATCCCCTCTCGCTCATCGCGGGCCGTGCCCGGGCCGCTGCCGGCCCTGCTGGGGATAATGCACCGGGCGTCGTGCTGGAGGGGAGATGTTTTCTGCACGGGGCTGAGCATTTGGCTGCCTTCCCTGCCTCCTCCCGGCGTGTGGCTGGGCACTGCCAAGGCGCTGCTCCGGGGAAGCACATTCCCAATGTCCCAGTGGCCTTCTGCTGTGAAGGTTTGGCTCCATCTTAGGGACTTCAGCTCAAGTGTGAAGAGGCTCTGGCGTGTGGCATCCCCACCCCAGCGAGCTGTGCTGCCCTCCCTGTTCGGGGATCCTGGGCAGACTGGTGTCTCTCCAGTCAAGCTTTCACCAGAGTGGTTAAAAAAGAAAAGGACCGTGCAGCATGTCGACCCTCCTTCCCTCCCCCTGCCCGCCCCAAATAATGCTGTTAATAATTAATCGAATGAGAGCTTGCAGCTCCTGGAAAGCTGGCACTGGGACCTCCCTCTTGAACGGAGCTGCTCAGCTGGGCTTAAAACTCTTCAATAGGAATATGAAAGCTCCATCTGTTCCACGTACCCGGCCCTCTGAAGTGACAGCCCAACATCCCTCCCCAGCCAGCACCCCTCTCCCCACAGCACGGATCCTCCTGCCCCTCCTTTCCTGTCCTTCTCAGCCCCTGCCCCACCCCACAGGGTGCCCCCTGCACCCCCCACCCCATCTTCCCACACCAGTAAGCTCCAGCTGCACAGCCCCCTTCACCCATGCCAGCTGGTTCATCCAGCTCCCCCATGCCCCTTTTTCACCCCTTTTCTTCCCTCTGCTGGGGTGCTTTTCTGCACTGAGCCCAAGCCAAAGCCAGACTCTACTACAGTTTGCCCCACAACTGGGATGCCCTTTTTCTACCCATGCTGCAAAGCCCCTTGTTCCCACACATGGTCTGACTCCCGTAGCCCCTCTTCTCTCTCGGGGGAGGCAGAGCTAAGCCGAGCCCACCCTGGCAGCACCCCACTGTGGAGTCCATGGGTGAGAAACTGCTGCTCTGGGGACCACGTGGAGAGAGAGAGAACCCCGGGCTGCATGTGTGGTGCTGGCACTGGGGGAAAGAGGGGTGGTGGGAGCAGCAACTCGGGCTTGTCAGCAGCAAGTTCAAGCCATGGCAAGGCAGCAAGATGGGGAGGGGGGTTTTGTTATCCTCCTTGCCAGACCTGGTTGCCCCCAAGCTGTAGCTTTCCTTCAAAGGGAGGGTTGCTCTCAAGATGCCGCGGGGCTGGGTGCGGAGCGGAGGGAGCCGGTGTCTCCTTGCAGGGTGTGGGGAGGGGGCGAGTGGAGTAAACTCCCGGTGGCATTGTTTTCAGAGGAAGTGCTCAGTGTAAATAGAGCATGTGGGAGAGTTTGTCCTGGGCAGAGATGAAAAGTCCGTGTGACAGGCTCAGGTTATAAACGGCTTCCTCAGATTGATGTGGAATCAAAACATTTCTATTTAGACGGAGAAAATGAAGGGGGATGTTTACTTAGCCTGGAATCTTTAAACAGTACGGTGGAGATGCGGGGTGACTTGGGGTGGGGAGCTTGGCCTGGGGGGAGGGAGCCCCTGCCTGGCTGTCCCAAGCTCAGGCAGATACAGGGGTCTGTCATTCAGCAGATCAATTCCAATTTTTGTGCCCGAGTGAACCAAACAGGGATGCTCTTGTCCCCTCTGACCTGATGGCCACTTTCAGCACCTCAGTGTAAGGAGGGTTTCCCTTCAGCTCTTGAATCTGGCAGGCTGAACAGAACTGTTGGTAGAGGTGACATCCCTCCTGTTTTTCCAGACAAGGAAATAAGTCAGTCAGTGCAAAGATAAAATGTGTTCAAGCTTGTGGAGAGTTGGTTGCCAGGTTTGTAGAAGCAGCTGGGAGTTCTGACCTTCTGCGGCCATTCCAGCAGCAGTGGGATGAGGACACATCAGAGTCCTGGTTCAACTGGGCAAATCCCCTCTCAGGGGGTTAAAGTTCTGTAGATCAAGGAAAAGGTAAATTTTCAGAACTCACTTTATTTTTAACTTAAACTTTAGGAAAAGATTCTCAAAAAGTTAAAGAGCAGCATTGCTGTGCTCAAGAAACACCCAATCACAAGGAGAAGGGATGGAAAAGATGCAGAGGGGAAGGGCAGGAGCTGAAGGGCAGAAGCTGGGGAGGCAGGAATGGGAATGGAAGACAAGTTGCAGGTTCGATGGGGAAGATGCAGAGGGGAAGGGCAGGAGCTGGAGGGCAGAAGCTGGGGAGGCAGAGGGGTAAAGCCAAGCTGTGTGAGCTGGAAGGAGGCAGGAATGGCAATGGGAGACGAGTTGCAGGTTCCCCGGAGTCGCCGCGTACGCGGCAAGTGCAGCTTCGGGAACGTCTGTTCCTCTCTTCCTTTGAATAAATATTTATATATCCATTTGCCGTCTGCTGCACGCACTTGGCCGCTCACCTCCAGACCAGAATCATGGGAAGAAAGGGGGAGGCCAGCGGAGCTCTAAGCTGCAGCGTGTCCTCCTCCCAGTTTGCTGCTGGAGCCGCTGGGCTCCCCGGTTCGGTGGGGAGGCGCTCGGGGGGAAATCAACCAGGCAGCACCGGGGAGAGCGGCACCGGTGACTGAGCGCTGACCCGGTGCCCCCGCCCCACGCGGGAGGCACCGGCTGCCCTACCTGCGGCCGTGGAGGCTGCGCTGGCCCCTCGCCCGAGCACGCAGGCGGGAGCTGGAGGTGCCCTGGCCGGGCTCCAGTTGAGCTCGCAGCAGCCTCCTGAGATTCCCTCTGCGGTACCCGTTGCACGGGCGCGGCCTCCACTCGCTGCCCTGCACAGTGCGGGAACGCGATGGATTCCAGGCGCCTGCCTGCGCTGTGGAGCCCCTGACAGGGAGCAGCGAGGGGCTGTGTTTTTGGAGAGACGGGGCTTTGGAACCCGTGGGGGTCCAGGCGTGTTCCTGCAGCGTGTCAGCGTGCACGGCTTCTCCAGTGGCAGGTGTTTGGCTTTCCCATCAAGAAACGCAGTTGTGAGGGGGTGTCGGTGCCGGGGGGTGCGCTGGGAAAGCTGAGGGGAACATTTTGCCTCCTGTCGTGCTGGGGAATGATATATTTGGGGGTGTGGGGGGTGTATTTTTCTTGTAGCCCTTGACGTGGAAGCGTGTCTGAGGCCTCCGGTTTACGCTAAGCAGCTACTCTCTGGCTCTTGGACAGCAGGTCTAAAGTTTCAGTGTGTTTGTATGGGGCTGTCATGTTACAGGATTAGAGGCTGTCACAGTGGCTTCTGGGTGCCTCCTAGGGGGTCTGATTCATCTCACCGTGCTTCTGTGGAGCAGCACCTCTGCTAGTGACGGGGAGGCGTAGGCTGGGCTGCCACCAGGGACTCCTGTGCGGTGCGGGGACCCATTCTCACCAGCTGAGGTCTGGAGATGGTTTCTGTTCACTCTCTGCAATGGACCCCACTTTTCACCACAGCATAAAGTCCAAGGGACATTCTGGAGGGACCTCCAGCAGTGTCCCCACAGTGTGCTTTACTGAATGCCCTTCCTCAGCCCTGGCACACAGAACAGGGTCTGCCCCAGCACAGTGGGTGCTGTTTCTTGCCCTTGGGATTTTTAACCGTTCTAGTCCAGGTATATCTCAGGGGTATCATAAATAAAGAGGAAAATGAGACAATGCAGCTGTTTTAGAATATATATTTTTTCTTTTATTTGCAGTTGAATCTTGTCAGTTGTTGGTGCAATAATTATGCAAGTGACTCTGATAGGGACCATTTAGTTCAAGCTTCTCCATGACCTTGAAGTTAAGACCTTACCTTCTTGCTTTCTCCCCCCCCCACTTTCTCTTCCCCCTCCTTTACTAGCTGTCACATGTGAATAAACTACATTAAAATAACAAACCCACACTAATTAAGCTGATTGTGCTGGGAAGTGTGAGAGCAGAATTTCCTGTGTGTGTGACAGAGAGCGAGCAGGCAAAGGGACCTGATCAGCTCATACCAACCCAAGGCGATTTTCTCCCATACGACCACCACACACCAGGCTGGTGCTGCAGCTCACACACTTGCCAGGGCTCCTGTCCTCTGTACTGGTTCTTTCTGGTGCATACTGGTTCTTTTCTTTGAGACTATGTGTAAAGTGAATTTGATTTAGTGAATTCCTCACCTTCTCTGGGGTTAGGCTTGAGAAGCTGCTCTTCCTGCCACAGGGTCCTGGGTGCAGTTACTCGCTGATGTGGTTTCTGTAGCCAGCACATCTGGGATGGAGGTGGGGACCTAAAAGCAGGTGGTGCTGCAACCTGAAGGAGAGGGTGGGACAGAGACTTCACACCCTGCCTGAGCCAGGAGTGGAGGCTGCTCCACACCACCTTCACCTGGGGTGTTCAGGGCCTTCTGAGCCCAGCTCAGTCCTAGCACAAACCTCTTTCTTGAGGCACTTTTGGTGCCAGCAGGCTCAGACCATGCCAGGCTCTCCTGGCTAAGCCTCTGCTCAGAGCTTAGGAGACCAATGGCAGTCCCACCCTGCAGAGGGTGACACTGGCCAGGCCTGAAGGCCGGTGGGGTTGGGACCAACCATTGGCATTTTGAGTTTGATCCCACCAACGCCCTTCCTCACGTCTTGCCCCTCTCTCTTTCCAGCTGAAAGAACTATATGCACTGACGCAGCCTCAGGAAAACCCACAATGGCTGCCAAGCGCAAAGGTGGCCTGAAGCTCAATGCCATCTGTGCCAAGCTGAGCCGCCAGGTCGTCTTCGACCACGGGGGAGCCGAACAGGCGCGAGCAGACAAGGGGCCGCAGCCGGAGAGCGGCAACAAGGAGCTGCCTCAGCCCGGAGCCAAGGAGCCGGGCACGGAGTTTGCAGATGGACTCAGCCGCGTGCAGAAGATCGAGGAGGACAAAAGGAGGGAGGTGATTGAGAAGTGGGTGAACGGGGAATACAATGAGGAGCCCTTGCTGGGCCGAGCGGAGGGCAAGGAATGTAAGGGCGCCGAGAGCGCGGAGGTGCCCCCTGAAGGGGTCTACATGGTGCAGCCCAAGGGCTGCAGTGACGAGGAAGACAACGGGGAGGAGGCGGACGCTCTGAGAGGCTCTCAGGATGGCAGCTTCTTGGATGACAGGGATTCGGACGGGCCAGCCTCGAAGGACGATGCCTACCGGTCCTCCAGCAGCGAGATGGGCTCCAAGCTGGGGGGAACCACCTCAGGTAAGCCCTCTGCCCCCTCCCTGCGTGGGGCAGCTTCGTGTCTTCCGTGGGATGGACAAAGCTGTTGCTGTGTCTGTGTCAGATACGGAGGCCAAGGAGGAGTGGGAAAGCCCCAACTCCTGGCATTTTGTTCTTGGGGCTGTGATGAGTTTGCTTCAGCCTCCTCTTCCCGAGAGGAGTGTCTGGAGGGTGGATGTGGCTGGAGGGCTCTTTCCAGACCTCAGATCCACTGGTAGAGTAGATCTTCCTGTAGACACCTTCATACCATTCAGATGGAATTAGCTCTGGTGTGCACTGGTTTCCTGGTTGTGTATTTCCACATGAGCAGGGAATTAAAAAAACATCCTCCCACTTCAGTCAGGGATGCCAACTTGGGTGCAGTTGTTTTCCCCCAGGCCATGTGTGTTTTCCTTATTTTCAGCTAGCTTCTACCTTCTTTTTGTTTTATTATTCATACAAATCTCTCAATTCAGCAGAAGACATTGGGGAAAGACCCAGAAGAATTTCTTCCTCACTTTCTGATACCCAGACCGATGTTGGGGGTTGTGTGAACGCTAAGCCTTGGCAAAAGCTTAGTGCAAATGAATTCTTTCCATTAGGGCAGCTGTCACTCAGCTGGGTTGGAGCTGTAATTGAAAGATCTCCCCCTGATCTGCTCCACCTGCCCACACCCCTCCCCTGATCTGGGCTCTTGGTGAATCCATCAAACTTTCCTCCTTTTGTGTCCCCGTGTTTTCCCGCTGCCGTTAATAACGCAGCCGAAACTCATCTCCGTCTGTCCGTTCCCCTTCTGGAGAGGGAACATTCTCCAGTCTTCACGAGTTCAGTGGCAGCGCACATAATTATGCATATAAGATATAAACAGAGCTGTTTAATTATCCTTCGCCACATCAGTGACAGAGTAATTAACAAACATTGCAAGATCAATGAGGAAAAGTGTGACCTTCAGTTTCCTTTGATAGGAAAGCCCTTGTCATTCCCAGACACAAGGTGATTGTGCCTGGACGCCGCTGTTAGTTTGGTTTAATTCTGCCCCCTCCTTCTCCCCCACTACCCCCGTCCCCATCTCATTTGCTGCTTTTATTTGCTACAGAAACTAAAAGGAGGGGAACTTAAATGTAAAAAAATCTGTTACCAAAGCAGGGAAAATGAACTGGAACAGAGGTTTCTCATGGGCTGGGAGTTCTCACTGAACTGCCTTTGCAGGGCTGGACTGTCGAAGGGTTGTGCAAAGCCAGACAAGCATTTGTGGGGGGCTGAAGTCTCGTCCGTGTTTCAGGGTCCAGTTTGCACAGCCAGCCACACTGCATCTGCCTCGCAAACAGATGTGCTGCCAGGTCTGGAGTGGCTGTTTCAGGAACCCTGGTGTAAATTCGTTTGCAGTGTTTCCCTGGAAAGCACAAACCCAAGCTTTTTTTTTTTGCTATGGGAAGGACTAAGATCTTTTCCTCTTGTCTTTTTTTTTTTTTTGTCAGTGTTCCAGAAAAATGGGTTTTTAAGTTGTTCATCACCAAATCCTCTCAGTCCTGGTGTTACTGGGTTCAAGTGAAGTTTATTCCAGTGAGATCTGGAACTGCCTAATTCAAAAAGGAGGGATTTTTTCCTAGGAGTTGGGTGTAGAAAGAAGCAGTCAGATCCAAGGAGAGGAACACAGCTCTGCCCTCCTGGTCAGTACAGCTTCGGGGGGATCAGGTTTTGAAGGTGCTGAGCACCCATGGCTCCCTCTGAGGGCATAGAGGATGCAGAGCTGACAGTGCTCAGCACCATTTAGATTGAGCCTGTACTTTGATCAGCTGAAAACTCAGATAAAAAGCAGAAATCTGGATCCTTAATCCAACCAGCTTTCTTGTTTAGTGAGGGAAGGGATCCTAAATAGAAATGGGGATGAGATTCCTGCTTCCCGCAGTCCCCTGCACCCAACCTGCTTTACAGGGCCTGCTCCCATCCTCCACGAGCACCTGCTGTAGTCTAATGCCAAATCCCTGCCACCTCTGCCTCCTTCCAGGGGCAGAAGGTGAGGCTGGTTGTGCACCAGGCAGGAGTTAGCAGAGCTTTGGTCCCTGCTATTCAATCCTTACGCTTTGAGACTCATGGAGATGATGAGGATGTGTGTGTGTGGCATCCCTGTTTCTGTTTCTGACCTGCCTCTGTGAGAACTGGGGACCCCCTGAGTCAGTGCTTAGTCTTGTGTTGTGCACCTCCCTCCCTGGTGCAGCTGGGAAACGTGTTTGGAGTCGCAGAGCTGGCAGCTGTCAGGAGATGGGTGTCAGGAGCTGCTCTGGACATGCAGATAGGTTTCTTCATTCATTCACGCACCCTCCCCTGCCCATTCTTCTCTACACACATTTATATTTAGCACTTAGATTTCCCAGTACAGCCTCTGACAGATCCCTTTCCAGTCTCTCCCTGAGACACACATAGCTGGGGACATTTTCCTACAGAGTCCCATGTTCTTTGCCTGCTGCCTACATAGTGGGCTAGAGGAGTCACCGGGAGCTTTCCCTGGTACGAGCTTTCCAAGTTCTCTTTTCTTTTCTTAGCCACTTGGCTGAGCCTCTTAGAAAGGGAATATTCACCCTGCTTTCAACAAGGGGGGTTTTCTCTTCACAGTTTCCTGGGGAGTCACCACTTGGGAGACTCTCATGATGGTTGCCAGTTTCTTGCTCATTATCCCCAAGCCCCCCAAGTCTACACGTTTTCCCTCCCAAGCAGAATAGAAGGACAGAACCCTGGCTGGGATGTCCCATCCCCCAGTATCCAGACCTTACACTCCATTTGGGCTGTTTTGCTTTTCCTTCCATATATAGTGTGCTGCTGCAGGCTATTTTTAGCCCCTTTTTTGCTAGCTTCGGATCCTTTGTGATACGATAGCTGCTCTGAGACACAGATCTCTGCTCTTTGGCAATGCCCACAAATGGAGAGCACGGCGAGGGGAGAGGGAGCTCTTCTATTATCACATGGAAGAGGGGGGAAAACACGAGCAGGGGAGGGGGAGGAAGACCCAAGGGCAATCTTGTGCCTTCCAGGGCTGTTTCCCAGCCACTGTCCTGCTTCACTTCTGTCTGTGGGGATGGGCTTGCTGTTGATTGGGTAATAATCACCTTTTCACTCTTGTCTGGAAGTGTGTGTGGCATGAGTTGTCTGGGTCTCATCCCATCACTGTGGTGAGACAGCTCCCTTCCCACGGGTGCCTCCACTAAAAAATCCTCCTGCCCTCTGTTCAAGTGTCTGTGCAAACCAGGGAAGGTTGTCATGGCTTTAGGGTGGGCTCATGCTGCACAAGTGAAGGGGTGCTGGAGAGTGGTGGGAACTGGCCAGGGTTTCATCTCAAGCATGGACTGAGCAGCACTGGTAAAGCTGTTGGTCAGGGAGGGCACTGTGGTCTTTGGAACCACATTTGAGTAAAGGAAAAGCAGAGAGCAGGGTGTTTTTGGGGATGAGGGGATTAAATCGAGGGTGGTGAAACCTGAGCTCCAGCTCTGACTTTGCAAAGCTCAAAAAAACCCAAAAGGTTTGAAAAGACCTTTGCTAAGGTCTTGTTTTTGTCATCTCATTGCACCAGTTGAGGTCTAGTCTCATGGGTCCCAGAGACACTTTCCAAGACCAGGTGTGCAGATGAGAGTTGAAAAAGGAGCAGGTCTGCTACAGCTTTTCATTTTTCCAGTGTGAAAACACAAGGTTTCCTTCTTCTCTCTGGATTTGTGGGGCCTGATCCAGGCTGGGATTTATAAAATTGATTTGAGATGCAGGATTGAGAAAGGGTCTCTCCTCTTTTTTTGTGTGCTGCAGGTTATGCTAAAGAAGGAAAGGAGCTGGCTGGCTTTCAGGGCAACTGCTCAAGCTAGTAAAAATCACACTTAACAGTTTAATTTCCTATCAGATCCTCTCTGTGGTTTTCTTTCTTCCCTTACAGTTTGGCACAGGCTGGCTAGAGTTTTTCCGTGCAGTGCTTGGAAGTCAGGGCATTGTGAAGGAGGCTAAGGGATTATTTTATGGGTCCAAAAAGAGAGGAAAAGCAGAACAGAAGGATGGAATTATTAGACTCAGTAGGGATTTCATGGGTTTAATCACTTCTGTTGGGTCACAGAGTTACACTGAAATGGAAGTGGAGGAGAGAGAAAAAAAAGGGGTAAAAAGGAGAACTGCTTTCAAGCATGATGAAATGATCTAGTGTGTCTGTGTGTGAAAGATAAAGCTGATGGCTTTGGTAGGGTGTTGGAGGGGCCACAGAAGAGAGCCATGATCCTATCTCTGCGGATGGAGTAATTCAGCTTTTCTTTGTGGTTTCCTCCTGACAACTCTTGTTATTGGACACTGGGGCATGAGTCTGCATTTAACATCCTGTAAGATTAATACTGACCCATGAGGTTGTGTGAGGACAGAAAGCTACAACCTGAGCCAGACACTGCAGGGCCCTTGCTGTCCATTCTGTAACTAACAGTGTTGACTCTGAAGTTGGGCATCCCAAAATCCCATGGAGGATGCTGGGCCTCAGTGCTCAGAACTGGAAATTCATCTGAGTCTTTGTCCTTCTGCTGCAAGCTTCAGGCATGTGCTTTGTGTTGCCTTTCTCACGTACCATGGACAGGCAGCTGGAGCAGCAGCACTTCTGCTACACTAGCTGCACTGGGCAGTGCTGAAAGAGGAGTGTGACCCTGGTGGTCTCACATGTTGCAGTGCCCATTGTAGGCAGGGTCTTCCTCCAATGGTCCTGTGGAGACTGATCTGGGGAAGCTGATAGCTACTGAACGTGGACTTTGCTCACTGCCTGGCTTGTGTGCTCGTGGAGGTGCTTTCAGGGGGCCTCCCTTTGTGCTGTTTGGAGGCAGGGTGGTTTGGTTTGAGCAGGACTCAGTGCTCAGAACCTCCCCGGCCGTGTTGGCTCCTGTGCACGGGTCTCTTGCCCGTGAGAGCCAGGGTGAGTGATTGGAAAAGATGACGAGGGAGGTTTGAAGGACTCCTGCACACAGTAAATCTTTACTCTGCAGGAGAAAGCAAGAGTGAGAGGAGGAGGAGCACTGTGTCAGACTGAAGCCTAAATGAGTCCAAGCTGGCACGTCAGAGCAATCTTTATTTCCTCCTTTACACTGATATTGGGTGACCTCCAGATGTGTGTTCTTCCCCTCCTGGTGGCCTGTGAAACTGCCTGAGGGAGCAGGGAGGGAGAGTCAGGGAAGGACAGCTTTTCATCCTTCCTCCCTGTGATCACGCTCAGGTAAACTAACCCCTTCCTGCCCCTTCCCCAGCCATGCTCCAGACAACAGGCTTCCTCCCTCTCTCTGGAGCCCACATCAGGACAACAGCTTTTTCTGTCCTCACTCCAAATCCTGATGGAGAGCAGGCTATTCCTTACCTATTTTGCACCTGCATGGACTCTTTCCTTTCCTGGTCTTACTGGAAACTGTTCCTGGCTGCTCAGGAGACTGCTGTGGGTTTCCTGTGCTGCACGGTGGCCCCTTTTCACTTGGAGGGTGGTCTCTTTCCAGTCTATGGGATGGAAAAGGAAGGAAGCAAGTTGGGTGAAAAGAGCTCTAAAGACGTTGGCAGGGAAGGGAGGGACTGCAGCAGCTCCAGGGAGCTTCCCTGTCTCTGTCTCACCTTCTCTTCCTCACTCCTTCTCCTCCACTCCTTCTTCACTCCACTTCTGCATACGGCCTTTGCTGCTCTTCCCCCAGCTCAATCCATCTCCACCCTGCTGCTTCTCTGCCCGGCAGGATTCCATTCTGCCCCCATTCTGCTCCACCACATACGTTCTCTTGCCCCGTGTCCCTCACCCTGCTCTGAGCCCTGCTGGTCACCACCATGCCCAGCACATCTCCCACGGCCCCACCATGCCCAGCACATCTCCCATGGTCCCACTGCCCTTTCACACGCAGACACAGAATCACAGCATCACAGAATGCTGGGGGCTGGAAGGGGGCTAGAATATCATCTAGTCCAACCCCCCTGCCAGAGCAGGGGCACCTAGACCAAGTCACCCAGGAACAGATCCAGGTGGGTCTTGAGTGTCTCCAGAGCAGGAGACTCCAGCCTTCCACATGCAAACACAGCAAGGACAGGGCTGTACAGACCTCAGCATATTGGCACTGCTCTCACTTCCAGTAAAATGACTTTTTCTTCATATTAGGCCAAGGCAAGAGTGCAGAGACATTTATGAAACTTTGTTTAATGTACTGAAAAGCCATCGGCTAGAACATTTAGGAAATTGATTTTCCTGGCATTGAT
>VYZU01025106.1:0-21344 GCA_013401355.1 Ceyx cyanopectus | reverse complement strand
AGGAGGAGGGAGGACAACTTACTGATTGTCTTTCAAGGTGTTTAATTAATGGACAGTTAATGCTTCAGTTTGGATCACTCACGGTGTCTGCAGGTGTCGAACTGTGGAACTCTCTCTCAGCTCTGCTGTGGTTCTGCGGATTGCTGAACTACTTCTAGGGACTGTTTGACTGGGGAGCCTGCTGATGTGGAATGAGAGCTGCACTGCTTTTCAGAGGTAAAGGGGAAAAAGGCTCTTCTTGGAATAGATGGAGTTGTGATGTTTTCTTATGAATTGCATGTCTAGAGCTGGTTCTATTAAAAACCAAGGATTTTCTGCCACCTGCTCTGTAAAGACTTAGAAATTTATCTTTGAAAGCATTTGTCAGGAAATTCTCTGCTCTCTCTCATAAGTGTACCCACCCCCCCACACACCTTCTGCAGTCCTACAGCAGTGCTGCTGCTGGGGACTTCTGACTCAGTAGCAGCTTTTGTCAAAGAGGGGAATATTTCACAACCCACCCCCTCTGGAATTTCACCTTATCCAGAACGGTTGTGTAAGTTGAACACGAGCACCTTTGAGACAGCATCTGCTTCAAATGCTGTTCCTGGCTTTGGCTGCTCCATGTGCTGAGCTGTGCAGGGAACATGTGCCCTCCAGCCGCACGCGTTATCCTGCTTTGTGCGCAGTCCAGGGCTTATGGCTGCTCAGAACATTCTTAAGTTTTCTGTCTTGTAGAAATCTGAGGCTTTTAGAGTTTTGTTGTGATTGTCCCCCTTGAAGGAGAAAGGGAGAGGGTCTTTCTGATATTTCCTACAAGATCCTGGAATTCTTAGACATTCAGATGGATCCCTTTTCCTTTTGGGAGAGGGACTGTTGACTCCCCAGATCCACGACTTCACTTGTGACCCCCTCAATGGTCTGACAGCCAAGAGATGTCTCTACTCGGGGCAGTGTGTTTCAGGAAAGGTATTTTCCACAGCCAACACCCCCTTAGGTCGCAGGAGGGAGTGAATTGCCACGTTTACAGTCCCTGTTAGCAGGGCAGAGAGCTGAGAAGTAACAGAGTGTCATGCTCCTGTGCATGTGGCCATTTTCATCTCCATGAGGTGGAAAATGGGTTAACATTCTTCTGGGAACTTGGCTTCGCCCAGCTGCCTCTGCTCTGTTTGTTGTTTTAATAGCACTGACAGAAAGGTCAAACTGTCCATGGGTCCCATGCATTGCTCCTGGGCAAAACCAGCACCAGCCACAGAGAGGCTTCTCTGGGGTGTTGTGATGCCTAGGAATCCTCATCCCTACTTGTTGATCCTTCAAAACAGTTTTTGTCCTTTAAGTGCATCTTGCAGACTCAGGCGAGATCACTGTGTCCAGCTCTCCAGATACTGGAGGTGAAATTGCTGGTATGAGGAAAAGATGTTTGAACTTCATGCATCCCCGCTGCTTACCCCTCTGGATAAGGAGGCTTGAAGTGCTGCAGAAAACTTGCTGGCTCAGCAGGAGGAGAAATCCCTGTCTGTCAGATGTATTCAGTAAGCAGCATTGAGTGGGTGTTTCCCCAAAAGGAGCTTCTCCTTTCAGAGGGGAATGGGTGGTCTGGTGTTCTCATCTGATATTTGATCTGTGTGTATGTGGTGGGACTGCTATATCAGGATGACACAAGGTTATGAGGTTTTGATTGTGTGAGGCTGATTTCAAGGTCAAGGATCTTGATCAACAAAGATAAGTTCATGCTCTGTGAGCTGTGAGATGGAGCATCACAGGATTTTTAGCCTTTGTGCAAAGAGGGTACTGAAGCAGCTGAGGAAAATTTGCAGCTGGCCAGGAGGAGCTTATGCTCAGCACAGTGGGTGGTTGCAGGGAAATTTGATGAAGAAGTGACAGAACAAGCTTTGGAGCCAACTAGAGGCAGCAGTCAACAACACCTTTCTCATTCAGCATCTCAAGGTTGTGTGGCAGAAAGATCATCCTCCTTGAAGCAGACAGCAGTTCTTTCTGTCTCTTAGAGGTGAGAAGATGCCAGGAGAGGATGATTGACTTAAGCAGTGACTCTGCTGAGTGAGTGCACATGGGTAACAGCAGCCCAGGAGGGTTCCTGGTGATGAAAGCAGCCTCTGTTCCTGCCGAGGAACAGGCTGAACCAGCACCATGTCTCCACCAGCAACTACCCTCATCTACCCATTACCCATGTGTAATGATACTTCCTAGTACACTCTTCTGGGCTGTTTTTGGCTCAGAAAATTTTCACCAAATCAGGTATTTTGTGTAATAATACTTTGTGACTAAACTGAGGGAAGGAAACAGTTGGACTTGATGATCTTGATGGCCTCTTCCAAGCAGAATAATTCTACAATTTTAGTAAAAAAAACAGCCACTTCTGCAGCCCTTGAACGCCTGTGACATCCCACACCAGTGAGTCCCACACTTTAATGGTTTACAGAGAAGTGCTCCCTCCTGTCTGATGTGCAGCTGCCATCGCCCAGTTTTATCTGTGGCTCCTGGATTCTTTTCTTAAAGAAGACAGTGACCGGGGACAGTTCTGCACCATCTCTGCTGTTCAGGAATTGTTTATGCAGGTGACTGCAGAAAAAAACCCAAACCAATACCAACAAAAAACCAAAGCAAACAAAATGACCAACCAACAACATTTTGCCTTTGAAGCTTTGTGTATCCTTTAGAACCTTTTATCAACTCCTTTAACAAAAGGTTGTTTCTGCATAATATGATTTTGCCTTTGAAGTACTTGAAGGTGGCCTGTGTCCACCACAGCTCTCCACCAGTACAGGACTGAGATGTGCCTCCTTTCAGCCTGAATTTTCTCTGCAGGACACCAAGTGTGGTTGCATCCTGAGGGCTGGGGAAGAACCTCGTGTTCTGGTGCCTCTGCTGCTCTCAGCATGTGAAAGGAGCCTCCGCAGCAGCGCTTCTGCTGACGTGTCCTCACTGAGCTGCAGCAGCCAAGGTGGTGCTTGTCAAGTTTGCCCGGATGACAATTTAGCTGCGCAATAGCGAGTGGCACAAGCCCAGCTTGTGGACTTCTGGTTGCTGTCTCTGGTGCAACCTGCTCTCCACACAGGTGCTCCCTTTGCTAAAGGGGCAGGTAAGGCAGGAGGAAGTTGCTGGCTGTGTTCAATTAAACAAGCTGAGAAGCTGCCCTGGGTTTCTCATTTCCTGTAAAGATTATTTGAAGAGCTTTAAATGCCACTTTAGGGGCTGGAGCTTGTCTTCCTTGTGGGGCCTTCAACCCTGTTACACCAGCTCTTGGAAAAGAGGAGTAGAAGAGAGCAGGGGTTTCCCATGCTCAGTTTTACTTCGAATCAGAAAAGATCCAGCGTGTATGATTCCTGGTGCCAAGTCTTCTGTCTTTTTTCCTCTTTTGTGCTTTAGGCTGACCAAAAAAGTTTGTTTGCCTCCTGCCTGCCTGGCCCATAAGTACCCCCAGCAGAGCAAAGCACCTTCTCTGCTTGGTGTTTATGCTGCCCACTGATTGCTGAACTCAAAGCAGCACCTAACCTCCAACTTCCCAACACCGTTAGTGGTGTTTGGCTTGTGTGAGTAAAGGCTGTGTTCTCTCTTCACACCTGAAATATCCTGACTTTCTCCATACTGGTCTTGAGCTGGTTGTCTCTGTCCTGTAGCAACCACCTATTTATGGTAGAACACTAATGAACTGGAGCAGAATTGGTGGGAAACCTGATGCTGCTCAGAGCCTTTTCTGCTTGACTAAGTGAATGGTGCTTGTTACTGCTGGCTGGCAGTGTCCTTGGTGGATATGTAGCATCATCTCCAGCCTATGAAAATACAATGAAGTTACCTTCTTGAAGGCAAAGGGCACAGTAACTGCTGCTTTCTCCATTCTTCTGCTGCTGTGGTATATAAGAGGAATCTGTATGTTGCACTGTATGAGGTGTTGCACCGTTCTCTTCTGTCTCTCAAAAAAAGAATAGTTAAAAAAAAGTTGTCTCAGGAAACCCATAAGCCTTTATAAAGTGGAGGAGTTTGTGAAAAATTGTTTTTTCAACTAGCCGTTGCTCTTTGTCATACCTTAGTGCAGGGGTGCTCTGTATTTTCTGAGAACTCAGCTGTGTGCTCGTTGTATCAGCAGATCCAAGACCATTAGCTGTTTATGGAAAAAATGTGCTTTGGATTTTTGGTTTTAGTTGCTGAGAATTAACTCTTGGCCCAAATATTGTTAGAGGAAAAACTGATGCTTTCTCCCTCCACTTCCCAAGCAAAACAGCCCAGCAAAGCCAACCCCCTGATAGGCAGGAGCAGTTCCAGGGCACTCAGGGCTGCGGTGCTTGCATTGCCAGTGAGGTGACACTGTGGCGACACCTTGCCAGGCTGGGAGCTTCACTGGCTGGTGCTGGGCATGGCTGGGTGTGATGGAGCATTTGTGGCCATTTCTGGGAGGGGGAAGGATGGTTGTTTTGGTGCATTGAGGGTAGTTGTGCTGAAGATGTATTACGTGGCTTTTGGCACGTGCTGGTGTTTTCTGTTGTGCCGTTGAATCGGGACACATTGGCGAGTGCGGTTTTAAGAAGTTTATTTGTTCACCTCTTGAAATAGAAAAAGAGAGGCTACCAAGCTGAAATTGCTTGCAGGTAGGAGCGTAGACTTGGTATCAACTAACTTTCTCTGTGGCAAGTTGTTTGTTTTTTTTTAGCAAAGATTAAGAAGCTGGTATGATGAGCCATGAAGAGGTGTTCATCTGCTGGGCTTGTGAGGGGAGTGGTGAATTGCAGCAGAGCACCTTTTTTCAAGTGCTGTTCAGAATGGCACAACCCCTTGCAGCTTTCTGTGCTTCTGGGACATATCCCAGTACAGTACTGGTGTGTCCCGTGATGAAGTCACCCGCCAGACTATCAAACTGGGCTAATCTCCTGCTGAGTAAACACCACAAAGGTTCCTGGATTCGTTCCTGTTTCCTTAAAGGAATATAATCAAGGGCAGGCAATTAAAAGAGAGAGAGAGCACAAGTGAAGTGGAGCTGTAGATATTATACCTGATTTCAGGCTCTCTGCCCGGGGTGTGTTTGGATTTCTGAAGGTTTTTAAAGAAAAAAGCCCTCACAAAACAATTGAAGTTTTTCTAATTTTTCAGTGTATTTCTTTTCCTGCTGTTCCCTTTGGGAAGGGAGAACCCAACAACCACCCAAACAAATTCCAAACAATAGAAACAAATTTCCTAGAGAAGGGAAAGAGCAAAATTAATTCTGAACAAAGTAAATCGAGAGAGAACTTTTTTTTTTTTTTCTCCCCTTGCAGACTTTTCAGGCACCAGGGTAGAGCCTCTTAAACCACTTTCCAGCAAATAGGAGCCCAGATGCTTTGAGCAACTTTTGGAAATCCAGACTGTGTGGAATATTTTGCTCAGGTGTGTGTGTGTGTGTGTGTGTTTGTGTGTGCACGTGTGTGTGTCACTGCCATTCCCTCTGCTCTGCCTTCACCTGGCCAGCTTTGTACGGCTGTAACTTTGTTAGTGTGTCTAGAATATATATTTGGTTGGTTTGAGGTTTTTTTGTGTATGTATGTGTGCAATTAGAATAATAATTGTAAATATATGTCTTTGATCATGGAATCTCACAGTACTATAAAGTCTGGGATGTGTAGATGTGACCATGTCCTGCAATGAGCACTTTAATTATTGGCTTTCAAAGCATCAGGAGAAAAAGGAAGGTAGAACCAACAGAGCAGCAGTCTGTTATAAAATGCTGTAAGGACCTGTGAAGCTTTTATTGCCCTTTCTTCTTAAAATGTACCTGTCACTCGACTGCTCCTGCGTGGTGCTCCAGTTCCATGAGCAGCCAACAGATGCTTTGTTCCCTCGCTTCTTGGTGCACTCTGTAACTTGCTGAAGCAACTNACACCTGAAATATCCTGACTTTCTCCATACTGGTCTTGAGCTGGTTGTCTCTGTCCTGTAGCAACCACCTATTTATGGTAGAACACTAATGAACTGGAGCAGAATTGGTGGGAAACCTGATGCTGCTCAGAGCCTTTTCTGCTTGACTAAGTGAATGGTGCTTGTTACTGCTGGCTGGCAGTGTCCTTGGTGGATATGTAGCATCATCTCCAGCCTATGAAAATACAATGAAGTTACCTTCTTGAAGGCAAAGGGCACAGTAACTGCTGCTTTCTCCATTCTTCTGCTGCTGTGGTATATAAGAGGAATCTGTATGTTGCACTGTATGAGGTGTTGCACCGTTCTCTTCTGTCTCTCAAAAAAAGAATAGTTAAAAAAAAGTTGTCTCAGGAAACCCATAAGCCTTTATAAAGTGGAGGAGTTTGTGAAAAATTGTTTTTTCAACTAGCCGTTGCTCTTTGTCATACCTTAGTGCAGGGGTGCTCTGTATTTTCTGAGAACTCAGCTGTGTGCTCGTTGTATCAGCAGATCCAAGACCATTAGCTGTTTATGGAAAAAATGTGCTTTGGATTTTTGGTTTTAGTTGCTGAGAATTAACTCTTGGCCCAAATATTGTTAGAGGAAAAACTGATGCTTTCTCCCTCCACTTCCCAAGCAAAACAGCCCAGCAAAGCCAACCCCCTGATAGGCAGGAGCAGTTCCAGGGCACTCAGGGCTGCGGTGCTTGCATTGCCAGTGAGGTGACACTGTGGCGACACCTTGCCAGGCTGGGAGCTTCACTGGCTGGTGCTGGGCATGGCTGGGTGTGATGGAGCATTTGTGGCCATTTCTGGGAGGGGGAAGGATGGTTGTTTTGGTGCATTGAGGGTAGTTGTGCTGAAGATGTATTACGTGGCTTTTGGCACGTGCTGGTGTTTTCTGTTGTGCCGTTGAATCGGGACACATTGGCGAGTGCGGTTTTAAGAAGTTTATTTGTTCACCTCTTGAAATAGAAAAAGAGAGGCTACCAAGCTGAAATTGCTTGCAGGTAGGAGCGTAGACTTGGTATCAACTAACTTTCTCTGTGGCAAGTTGTTTGTTTTTTTTTAGCAAAGATTAAGAAGCTGGTATGATGAGCCATGAAGAGGTGTTCATCTGCTGGGCTTGTGAGGGGAGTGGTGAATTGCAGCAGAGCACCTTTTTTCAAGTGCTGTTCAGAATGGCACAACCCCTTGCAGCTTTCTGTGCTTCTGGGACATATCCCAGTACAGTACTGGTGTGTCCCGTGATGAAGTCACCCGCCAGACTATCAAACTGGGCTAATCTCCTGCTGAGTAAACACCACAAAGGTTCCTGGATTCGTTCCTGTTTCCTTAAAGGAATATAATCAAGGGCAGGCAATTAAAAGAGAGAGAGAGCACAAGTGAAGTGGAGCTGTAGATATTATACCTGATTTCAGGCTCTCTGCCCGGGGTGTGTTTGGATTTCTGAAGGTTTTTAAAGAAAAAAGCCCTCACAAAACAATTGAAGTTTTTCTAATTTTTCAGTGTATTTCTTTTCCTGCTGTTCCCTTTGGGAAGGGAGAACCCAACAACCACCCAAACAAATTCCAAACAATAGAAACAAATTTCCTAGAGAAGGGAAAGAGCAAAATTAATTCTGAACAAAGTAAATCGAGAGAGAACTTTTTTTTTTTTTTCTCCCCTTGCAGACTTTTCAGGCACCAGGGTAGAGCCTCTTAAACCACTTTCCAGCAAATAGGAGCCCAGATGCTTTGAGCAACTTTTGGAAATCCAGACTGTGTGGAATATTTTGCTCAGGTGTGTGTGTGTGTGTGTGTGTTTGTGTGTGCACGTGTGTGTGTCACTGCCATTCCCTCTGCTCTGCCTTCACCTGGCCAGCTTTGTACGGCTGTAACTTTGTTAGTGTGTCTAGAATATATATTTGGTTGGTTTGAGGTTTTTTTGTGTATGTATGTGTGCAATTAGAATAATAATTGTAAATATATGTCTTTGATCATGGAATCTCACAGTACTATAAAGTCTGGGATGTGTAGATGTGACCATGTCCTGCAATGAGCACTTTAATTATTGGCTTTCAAAGCATCAGGAGAAAAAGGAAGGTAGAACCAACAGAGCAGCAGTCTGTTATAAAATGCTGTAAGGACCTGTGAAGCTTTTATTGCCCTTTCTTCTTAAAATGTACCTGTCACTCGACTGCTCCTGCGTGGTGCTCCAGTTCCATGAGCAGCCAACAGATGCTTTGTTCCCTCGCTTCTTGGTGCACTCTGTAACTTGCTGAAGCAACTGGGCTTCTGCTGCAGGGATCCCTTACCCCAGCTCTTCATCTTCTTCAATTTGTGCAGCATCTTCTCGTGCACGGGATCAGATCTGTCTGATCCAGCATCAAGGGAGTTCACCTAAACACCCAGTGAATTCCTCCCTCTGATGTTGTAAAACTTTTTCTGCAGCGGGAGTAGAAAGGGAAGGGTGGGTGTTGTTCTGATCTGTCTAAACAAATGGCTTAAATATTTAGCTTTAGTACGGGGGTGTTTTTGTTGTTTCTAACAACATTGTCTTAGGCAGAGCTACAGGAGGATGTCTTCTGGGAAACTCCCCAGCAAGTAGCTGAGCACTTCTGTTTGTGGTACAACTTGGACACCTACAGTGTACCTGTAATAACTCCTGGTTAATAGTCTCTTCTCTATCAAAGATGCAGCGGAAAAGGGGAGCAAAAACCTGCCTTCCCCTGTAGCTCTCTAGCAGCCAAACATGGGCTCGCTCTGTAATCCTAGGAAAGCTGCTTAGCCACTTGTGCTTGGGTTTTTTTCCTGCTTTGTGCAGGGTCGATTGACTGTCTCGCAGCGGGGCCGGCCAGCTCAGAACGGTGGTGGGTATGGTGCCCTGCGGCCACTGCGGTCATCTAAGGACCAGCACTGGAAAATCTGGCTTCACTCCCCACTTTGGCAGCAGGCAGTGGAAAAAAAGTACCCCACCAAAGCTGTCATGTGCACATGGTGGTCACGGCCACGTAGATAAAAGCTTGGCTGTTGTAGCCATGACTTTACCTCTTTAACACTGCTTACTGCTGCTGCCAGAAGCTTTCTGAGGCAATAAATAGGAAACCATGACCCTCTAACACTACCTTGAAAGTAGCATGTCCCCTTTCCAGGGAAAGAACCTTGGGGCTGTTCTTCCCTTTGTTGAAATATGCAATTTCTTCAAGTTCTGTGTTCTGAGTTTTTAATCCTTCACCTTCGAGGCTTTGGAACTATTTTGATGCTTGAGTTTCACTTGCAATTATCAGTCTCCAGGGACTGAGTCTTAAAATAAAGTGCCAGCTGTCACATGCATTGGAACCAGATTGGAGGAGCTGACAATCTATCAGCACAGGCAGGTGATGTGATTTACCCTGGGGCTGTATAGTAAGCTGAGTCAGGATTAAAATTCAGGTCTTACGATTTCCCTAAAGAACACCATGCCCATGGCATCCAGCTGACCTGCTGACACAGCCTTGCAGGGGACAAAATGCCATTTATGCCTCAGGTGGTAAAAATATACACCTAACACTGGTCTGAGTTGCCTCTGGGTAGAAAGACAAGATCTGGTGTTAGTTGTCTTTCCTGGAAGTTAAGTTTCCTGTTCTCTGCTCTCTGAGAAGATTTGTAGTTGCTTTCCAGGCTCTGGGAAAGTTGCCTTGCAGGAGCCAGGTGAGTATTTACTTGCCAGGCTCCAGCACACATGGTGTGTAATGTGTACATTACACCTGGTGTTATCCACAGGTCTTGAAAACTGTCTTTCTCTTGAGCTCTGGATCAGGTTGTTCAGATGTTGAACACTGCCCTGATGTGCAATATCAGAACTGATCTTGAGCACAGGCAGCCAAATCCCTGGGGTGGTGGAAGAGGAGGCTGCAGAAGGACAGTACAAACTAAGGCTGGCCAAAGTGATGGGAGCCTGTTGGTGCTCCTGTGTCCCTGGCACTTCCCTCTTCCTGGTAGATCTCCCAGGCCCTAGGAGAGGAGTTTTTATTCTCTGCCACAGTTCCCAGATGTGAAAATGGCAGGAATGTTTGAGCTGAAGCTGGGACTCTGTCTCATGTGGAGTGGTTGCTGGTCAAACTATGTGCCCAGAAAACTGGTATAGTCCCGTGTTCATGTGAGAAGGGAATGTTTTCATAGAGATTTAAAGGGAGGCTGGAGGAATGTCTTGGAACATGATGGAGGAACCATGTGGCTCAGAAGTTGCTCCAGGCTGACAGTGGCTCAAAGCTGGCAGATCTCTTCAGAGGAGCAGTCCCTGTACTTGCCCTGCTTGCCACCACCCATTCATGGCCACCACTGAGGACAAGATGCTGGGCTAGGTGAACTCTACCATGACCCATTGTGAATTTTCCTATGATAGAAATTAATAACCCGAGACAGATAGTTTCTCTTGACTCCAGGCTAGGTGTGGAAAGTACTTCTTAACTGGTGCCAATACAATTGCTGCCTTGTCCTGCCAGAAGAGACCAGAAATAATTATTCCCATCAGGAAGTTTTGTCTTTGTCCCTGGAGGTGCCTTGGCTCAATGGGGGAGCCTGGCAGGTTTGCCTTATGAAAAGTGTTAGCTGCCTGTATCTGTCTTCTCTAGTGGCCTTCAGTGACGTTCAGCATCTTGCTGATGAAGCTGCTTCCCTGGTAGTTTGCTGTGATGACCTGTAGCTGGGAAGGTGGGACAGAACTTTTACACTGAGATGTGCTTTGAGCCTCCTGTGCAGTTATACCACACAGTGCCCTTACAGATGGGGTGGAGATGAAGAGCTTCTCAATCAAAGGCCTCTGGGAGAGAAGCCCATCAGAGCTGTAGTGTTTTGCTTATTTGGGCTCTCTTTTATATGCTCCTTTGTTCCTCTACAAGTGCTGTTTCACCACTGAAAAAGCTGCACCTGGATTGAAGTCATTTGAAGCAGCTTTGAGAAGAGACTCTGTGCTTTGAACATCATGTGAATGGGTTTGGTCTTTTACATGGGAGTGAACTCTTTTCAGGGTGCATGTCAGACTCCCAGCTCTTCTAATTAAGAGGCTTTTAGCTGAGCCAGTGTTTTTGTCTCTAAATTTTGCTGTGTTGGCTCCACAACACATAAAAAAAAAAAAAACCAACCCAAAAAAACCCAACCAAGCTTGGTAGGAGGGTTTACTTGAAAAAGAGCAATCAAGAAACACACACACCCCCCACCCCATGACCCTGTGTTGCCTTCTTGTTTCTGGAGCTTCCTTCCCCCTCTTCCTCCACAGAGGAAAGCTGGGCTCAGCTCTGCATCCATCACTTGCCAGGGTGTCTGCTTGGCTAGAAACACACAGCAGTGCCCATTTCCAGGTAGTCTTCTGCAGAGTTTCAAAGAAGCATCTCCTCAAGTGACACTAAGCTGAGGTCGCCTGAAAGCCCAGCGGTTTGAGTGGGGGAGGAAAGTGTTCTGCTTGTGCTGTGAAGCAGAACCACCCTCTGGCTCACCAACCAGCAGTAATAAATGGAGGCACCCAGCGTGGTACATAAATTGCCTTCTCCTTTTGTGTCAGCTTCATATAGTTCTTGCATGTGACATTCTTCCTGGCCATCACGCTCTTTATCTTCCCATTGTATCAAGAGGGAAAACAGAATTAACTGGTTTGTTATCATGGCATCTGTATGTGGATGTTAATTTATTGGAGATTAAAAAAAAACAACCCACCCACCCACCCTCAAGGCCTCTTTGTGTAGCTCCATTTCCATCTGCTCCCAGCCTGCTCTCGCCTGCCCCGTGATGCAGAACACGGAGCCCCATGAGAAGTCTGGAGCAGTTGGTGCAACAAGGCTTAAAAATCATGGCAATGTAGTCAAAGGAGATCTGTCTGGTGGGTGTTATGTGGTGGCAAAGTCGGCAGGTGGGTTGGGGTAGAGAGGTGGTGTAGGCATCTTTGCAAGCTCAGTGCTGCGCTTAACAGGGTGCTCTCAGTCCCAGTCTCTCTGGTTTAGTTACTTGTAAGTAATGGGAGTTATTTTCTTTGGCCTCTGAAATGCCTCCATAGCCATGTGGTTTCCTTCCTATAAAGGTGACTGTTTCAGATTAAAATTCTGTTTGGCAAATTTATGAGCTCTCAAAACAGAGGCTGGAAGGCGAGGGGGGCAGGAGTGCCCCGCTCGTTAAGTTTTTCCCAGTGTAGGAATTGTCTGACCTTTTCTTTGTGCTGTAATCTCATGGAAGGAGGAGGAGGAGTTACTATTTGGGAAGTGTTGACAAGAAAACGTCATAGGTGGAGGGGCCAGCCAGGGGACCTGGGCAGGAGACCTTCTTCTCCTTCCTCTGTTGCTTGTACAGATCTTCCTTCTCTGTGCCTTTGTCCCTCTCCAGGTGCTGGAGGTTGTGATGCAGGTTTGATGTTCAAAGGTGGCACAGGAAAGCAGCAGGAGGAGGAAAAGTCTCTGTTATTACTGGAGGAACCAAGACCAGCAAAGTGTCCTGGTCTTGGCATCCAGGGAGCTGTGTGAGTGCTGGGAGCTGGCCCTGTCTCAGCTAGTGTGAGACTATCACTCTACTCCCATACTCATGGACTGGAGTGCTTTAATATTCCCTTCCCACCCTCCCTCCCTCCCTATTTTTCCTCTATGGAAACCTTCCTTTGGCACCTGTCTTTCACCAGAGAGAACTGTGACTGTCCTGGTGGCCTGAGCCAGCACAGGAGAGATGGTAAAAGAGCCCATTGCACACAGCGTGGAGGGTTGTGGCTCTGTGGCAGGCTTGGTCACACCTATGTTGGGTACAGCCTGTACCTATGTGTGGTGCTGCCTCCCTCCCTTCACCCCCTCCCTGCAGTAACAGATCATGGAATAGTTTGAGTTGGAAGGGACCTTTAAAGGTCATCTAGTCCAGATATGGATGTGGAATATTGTTCTTTCAAACCAACAAGGCACGTAACTAGATGACGTGTGGGGTGGAAGTAGATGGTCGTGTCCAATTGGGGTTTCTGTTTCCTGCCCTGCAGCTGTTCTGTTTACCCCTACTCTGGGGGAGAAGACACTGAGAAGATGGAGAAACAGAGGGGAGTGCTCTTGAGATATGTCCACTGGGAAGACGAAGAAGAAGGGAATGAGGAGAACGAGGTGGCTCCTGGTGCTTCTCCTTCCAGCCAAATGAGCAAACTGGAAGACGTGCAGGTGGAGATGCTCGAGAAGGCAAGGGAGCTCTTCCAGCTGTGTGACAAGGAAGAGAAGGGTTTTATCACCAAGGTGGACATGCAGGTGAGAGAAAATAAACTTCCCCATTCCCGGGAGGAGCTGTAAAGTCACAAGTGTCAGAAGAGGGTACAACATGGCATGTCTGTACTTTCAGCAAGTGGGGGTGTGCCCATGAGCTTGGTCTCATTCAGATTTCTGGGAGACGAACTCTGCCACAGCCTGCTGCTAGGACCTGAATGTCCCAGGAGGGCCCTGGACCTCCAGGGAATTCCTGGCAGAAGTGGGACAACAATTCCAGATTTTTAAGGAATGCATAAAATCAGAAAAACTGCCCCAGTTCCTACAAGCATTAAGCATGAAGTGGGTGGGAAGGCTGGAGGGCGTAAAACCTTTGGTTTCATTTTGAAAAACAAAACAATCCCCCCAAAACCCACACAATCAACAATGAAAAAACCCACTAATCTCATAACAAAAAAAGCTCTGTAACTTTTTTTGTCCCAATCATTCTTTGTAAGTTTTGTTTTAACGGTTTATCGTAAATGTTACATGTGGATTGTTTTTCCTTGAAGACTTGAGTCACACCTTAATTTTGCTCATTCTTTCATCTTTGCAGAGGCTCCAGAGTGAACTCCCCCTGACCCTTGAGCAGCTGGAGACTGTTTTTGACAGCTTGGAACAGAACAATAATGGATACCTGACGCCGGTGGAGTTCAGCATGGGACTAGGTGAGGACAAGACAGAGCTAGAGGGAAGAAAACACCCACCCATGACGTGATGTTTTGTGTTGGTAAGGAAGCAAGCACTGTGGTTCTGCTGAAGCTGTTACCAGCTGTGCAGGGCAAGGCCCCACACTGATGTGAATGTCACTGGAGAAGGTGTGTGTGGCTGGAGCATCTCTGTGCCCAGGAAAGGCTGAGAGCCCTGGGGTTGTTCAGCTGGAGAAGACTCAGAAATGCTGATCAAGAGCTAAAGGGCCCCTGGGAGGCAAGAGGATGGGACAAGACTATTTTCAGTGGTGCTCAGTGATTGGATAAGGGGCAACAGGCACAAACTGGAACCCAGGAGGTTCCATCTGAACAGGAGGAAAAAAATATTTCCTGTGAGGGTGGCAGAGCCTGACCTGGGCTGCCCTGAGAGGTTGTGGAGTCTCCTTCTCTGAAGAGATTCCAAACCCATCTAAACACTGTGATCCTGGGCCCCCTGCTCTGGGTGACCCTACTGGAGTCAAGGGGTGACACCAGATGATCTTCAGAGGTCCCTTCCAACCCCCACCATGCTGGGATTCTGTGAGAGGTCTGCCAGAAGTGAGGTGAAAGGTAAGTGGTTCAAGCTGCAGTCAAGTCTGCTTTTGGAGAGGGCTCCTTGTGTGGCCTCAGAGGCTGTGGGGTGCATCTGCACAACTGGCAAAAGAGCATCCATTTAAATTGTTCAATTTAAAGCAACCTGAGATCATTCTAGGATGTAAAAATCTTCAGATCATTCTCTACTTTAATTTTCCTAGCTGTAAAAGAGCAATAATGACACATAATGACTCTTTCTTTAAAGCAGACATCCAAGGTGCCTCATCTAAGCTCATGTGCTTAATTTAACTATCTGAGCCTCAGGCTTTAAGATGAGTAGGGCCTGTATCTCCCCACTGCAGGTTTTATTACAGCACATTTTAAGAGTAGGAGAGAAGCAGCTATGGACCTAAGAAGTGGTGGAGTTAAGTCACTTGAGGTACAGAAATAGAGGATATTTTTCCCCTTAGAGCAGCTTCTTGTTCTCAGCTGTGCTCTGATCATCCTTGGCTCCTGGCCTTGTATTTGAGATGTCATTTCTGCCTTTTGAAGCAAACATATGTTTTGGAAAGGAAGAGTAGCTGCTGATGGAGGCCTGACCTCTGTGCACAGGCTGAGGGCCTGCATTTTGGATATAATCTCTTAATTTGTTTCTCGGAGGAGAGTTTGTTCCCAGCACCAGTGTTTGTCACGTGCCTTGCATAGCATGAAGTTCTCATGGCATTAGTGTCTCAGCATGAAACAGGATCCAGATAGCTGGGAGCATCCATACATGGGATGGGGCAGGGCAGGAGATGCTCAGAGGGTTGGTTCTCTTTGTTCAGAGTCAACACGATCCTAGTGAGGGGCGGCCCTTGTCCCATAGCACACAGATGTAGCACGTGAAGAGGGAAGGGTAATGATCTTCTCCTTAGTTTTTTCAAGCTGGGGAACCAAGGCACGGTGCTGTTCAGTGCTGAGCTTGCAGTCCCAGAAGGACCTTGAGGGATTGCTGGTGACTGCACCCACAGCGCTGGTCTGTGGGACTGAAGTGACCTAAAGCCATGTGCTCCATGTGTTGAGAAGCCAAGGCCGTGGGTGGTAGATCATCTTCACACAGATAATGTGCAGAGCCCAAACAGCCTGTTGTTGGGCTGGGAGCCAGTTCCAGTCCCAGTGTTGCAGACTGGCCACTGACATCACTCAGGACGTCAGTACAGAGGCTGTTTTCTGACCAGGAGGTGCAGTCTACACAAGCAGCGTGCAGGCAGCTTCTCGTGGAGCTCTGTGGGCTGCCATTTAAGCAGCAGCTTATTAAATGACATCTGATTTGACTTTATTCTCCTTCTTCCCTTCTTCTACCAGAAAAGTTACTAGGCATTGAATTGTGTCAAGGGGCTGGGAGAATGGATCACTCCAGGCATGAGGAGACCTTTGAGTCAGGCTGGTCAGATGACTTGGACTCGGCAAATGATGAGGAAGAGAAACGATTCTGCTCCATGATGGAGCAGCTCGGAGCCACCCAAATGTTTGAAGAGTAAGTAGGGGAGTCGTGTGGTGTCACTGCTACCCCGTGTGGATTTTGTGATACCAAAGCCTTGAAATCCTAGCAAAGCCCAAAGGGCTGAACCGAGCTGCTCGCTCTGCANGTGTGCGGGTCAGCCAAGGTAAGGAGGAGGAGCGTGCGGTCGGTTCCAGACCCTCGTGTGGGACTGTTCACGTGTGTGTGGACAATCTCTGTTCTAAGAGTCACTCTGCTCAAGGGGTTGCTTGGGACTGGGCTGATCTTGAAGAGTGTGAAACGCTCAGCTGGGTGAGAGGCTCTCATCTGAGCCTTGTGACTTGTTATTAATGTCCCTGTATGTGGTCCCAGTAGAGTCTGCTGGCCCCAGGGTCATCCAGACATTTTTTAGGGCCTTCCCAAGTGAAGTATTATGTGTAATTGGTTCTTACTGAGGCACAACTGCTGGGGTCCCCAATTCCATCTGTGGCAGTCCTTTTTTTTCAGGCATCATCCTCCAGCAGTGCTGCCAGTTTGCCAGGAGCAGCCCAGGCAGGAACAGGAGGTGGCCATGGCTGGGGAGAGAAGCTGAAGAGTGTAGGAGTTTGCTGCTTGCAGAGCTGCAGCTCTCATTAAGCAGTCTTTTACTGTCTCGTGTGTTGTGATGCAAAGCACCTGCCTGTTTCTTTTAATGCCAGACAGCTCCTCCTGGCCTGAAAAAATCTGGAAAGCTGTTACACCTCAAATCATGGGATGACTCTGTAAAAGGCCAGATATCTGTTCTGCAAATACATTCTGTGCTGTTTATATCTCTGCTTTGAGAAGCTTCAGATCTTAAAGTGCAATTATCCTGTGTTTTATTGTGACCACTTAGTTGCAGATTCCTGCAAGGAGTTCAGTAGCTACTTCATGTCATTCCTTTGTGCCAAGCCAGCTGTTGTAAAGCACTTGTATCAAACAGAGCTTACTGGGGTCAGAGCAGGAATCTGAACTATCTTCACTGGTTTTGCTAGGAAGAAATGGGTTTGCTTATTAATAGGACTCAATATGTTCTTTTATCTAAAACATGAAGTTTCGATGAAGTGCTTGTAACTCATTCAGCTTGAGACAGGAAAAGGAGGCTGTTGTACAAAGGTGGCAGCAGGAATCCAGAGCTTTTTGGTGGTTGTTTTTATTTTCACAAAGAATATTAAGGGAGACAAAAAAAGAAATATAAATCTATTTTAATAAAGCCTATAGGTATCTTGCTTTTATATTTCAAGGCAGTTTCTTCCTCCAAAGTACTCCATTAATTCAAAAAAAAAAAAAAAAAGGAAAAAAAGCTCTTCCCTAAAAAAAAACCCACCCCAAAACATCCTCTTTCTAAAAAGCAGCATGAAGTGATGTCTTGCAGGCTTCTAAGACCTTTTGGGAAAGAGTAAATTTCCAAGCACTATGTTTAATTTGTGATGAATTAAATGCCAAAACTGTGTAATCATGGTTGGAAGTTCAGAAAAAGATGACTCTGGGTTTCCAGAGCTTCCTCTGTTAGTGTCCTGATGTGACACCTGGGCAAATTTCTGGGGGTTTTTTTGTGCCCCTGTTTCCAAACCTATCAAACACATAAGAAAGACAGCAGCATCCACTCTGTTTTGGCCTTGCAGCAGATCTCTCGCCACAGACACACTCTGGCACTGCCCAACTCCCCTTTTCACCCTGCTGGTGGAGTGGAGCTTATCAAGGGAGAAGAGCAGTTTGTCCCGAGTGCACGTTGGGGTTGGAATAACAGCCCGTTAGGATGACACAAACTCATTTGCTCTCCTTCCCTCTTGTCTGCTTGTTCCAGTCCACGTGAGATTCGGGAGCTCTGGGCTCGGCTGCGAAAGGAGCGCCCGGAGCTCTTATCCAATTTTGAAGAGTTCCTGCTGCGGGTTTCGTCCTACGTGCGGGAGGTGAATCACGAGAAGGAGTCCATGGAGCAGGCGCTGAAGCGGTAAGGAGAACATCACAGCCTCTGGTGCCAGGACCAGCTGATGCTGCCTCAAACACCAGGAGACATGGGTTTACAGGACACAGATTTTTCTTACTGTGACAAAATGACTGTCGTGGTCTGACGCCCACAGGTTTGTTTTGCATCAACGCCAACGTGTAACGTTTGGTCCGGTTAAATTCCCACTCCGTGCCACGCAGCCACCAGTGGGAATCTGTTTCCACCCTCCTCTCCTGTGTCCTTTCCATAATCTCTTTCTCCCTCCTGACCTGTGTGCACCCTGCCTTTTGTAGGAAGGAGACAGACCACGACCGGGAAGTCAGGTGCCTTTATGAAGAAATGGAGCAACAGATCAAAGCAGAAAGGGAGCGGCTGATCTGCCAGGTACTGCATCTCTCCTGGCTGACGTCAGACTCATCTGGCCAAGGAACAGCTCTTGTGATGGGTGTTGTATGCACAGCCCTGTGTCTTTACCTCTGCAGGAAGCACTGAGGCACGACAGGAGCATCCTGCTCCAGAAGGAGCTGCGCAGCAAAGAGCAGGAGCTGGAGAAAATCCTCCACCACCAGAAGAAGGTAACAAAGGCCCAAATCCTTTTTAAAGAAGCATGTCCCCTTCTACTGTCTGTCTGCCAAGGCCTTTTCTGACTTGAGGATGGTTTTCATCTGCTGGTTGCTAATCAGCTGATCTGGTGCTAGTCTAGTTCTCTCTGGTCTCTGAAGGTGCTGAATTAGTTTGTCTCCAACTCTGAATGTTTTGTCCATGCACTTTCTTAACTGTTTTGTTTTCTCTTGGCACAATCTTCCTATTAGTTGTACGATAACTACTTGGCAAGGAAGATTGTGTAAAAAGGAGAAGGTGTGAGTTTGGAGCCTTTTGTGGTGGGAAGATGCTGTTGAGTGGGGGTATCCAGGCTAGATTCCTAACTGATGTGGATTGAATGGCACTTCTCTGAAATCAGCAGCTCATTGAGCAGCAGATGAAAATGCCAGAAAAAATAAGGTGCCATCAGGAAGTATATTGAGAATGAGAGAGAATGTCATTTTCCTGCTGCCCACACCATTGATGTGCCTCAAATAGTGTGTACTGTTCTGGTCTCCTCAGACTCCACTGTCTCTTCCTTGACTATGAAGGTACAAAGAACGAATATGATTAAGGAAATAGAGCATCTGTTTTAGGAAGTAGGAAAGCTTAGACTGGACTTTGGAAAGGAGACAACTGAGGGAAGACCTGTGAACTTTACAGGCTCAGGAGGGTGGTGGGTAAGTTCCACATAGAACTGTTCCCAAAATCCTGCAACAGCAGAGGTGAGGGACACTCAGTGAGATCAGAATGAATCTGATTTAGAAGAAGGACCTCTCTGTACAGAGGTGAGTTCTGGCTTATTTGCCCCAGGAGGCAGGCAGCATCAGCAGTTCATAGCTGGGTTGGGCAAATGAGTGGACAACAGGCTTCTAGATGTTTATCAAAAGGAAGAGCAGTCAGAGCTGTGGCCTCTTAATACTCCTAGCCCAATGACTGTAGATGCTGGGGGTGTATGAGGGGAATGGACCATAGTTAGGTGTCCAGGCATGCTCTTCCTCGGTAGCACCTCCTCTTGCTGTGAGTCCAGGCAGAAGGCTGGGGTACATGGACACTTAGTACTCAAATGATCATTCCTGATGTTCTTCACTGAGGTTTGTAGGAAGTTCTGTGGATAATCAGGTCCCTCTTGTGGTGTAAGGTGGTATTGTGACCGACAGTGTCACTTCCAAGTGCAGACAACAGAGTAACAAGAAAAAAGCACTTTATCTTGTGCCATGGTGGGCTGCATTACTTTCCCTTGGAGAGGGTGAGAAGGTTGGCTGAGAGAAAGGCAGGCTGGAGGTATAAATGTTGAGGCTGAATCTGCCACGCTGCTCAGAACTTACTCCCGGTGCCCCTCTCTGATTGAAAGTGTGAATTGTGTCATTTGGGGGGGGGGGGGGCCTGTCAGTTCTCAGATGGGTACCACAATTTCTGCCTAGCACCAGCTTCAGCAGAGGGGCCTGGTTAGCTGGAGTGTCTGGCAGCAGTATGGCCCTTCTTGTGATACTCTGCTTGTCTCCTGGGATGGGTGGGTTTGCTGCATCTGGCTTTGACTGCTTCCCAGACTACGCCAGCCATGTGTGAGGAATCACAGCACTGGTTGGGTACATGACAGCAGGTCTTGACCTTCTCAAATCAGGTTTGTTGGTTGTGCTGGGGCCTGGTTCTGCTGTGCCTCAGAGCTGTTTAAACACCATCTCTAGCCTGAGGTCCAGCCTCCAACAGTAGCAAAGGCCACCCGGTCACTTGGCTTTCAAGGTGTATTGTGAGTTTCCTCCTGGCACTGTTCCAGCTGCCACGGGCTCAGGAAACCCCCAAACCAGAGGATGAATTTCAACAACTGTGCTTAATAAGTCCCATCGGACCCACCCCAGCTTCCGTCTGTGTTTTTCCAGCCCTCCTTTGACCCTCGTTTGCACTCTGGTTTCTGCAGTGCCTGACAGCAGCCAGCTCCTCATGCTGCCCAAAACCTCTGCAGCTCTGCCTGGCTGATCCCCAGTGCTGGCACGAAGAGAAATAATTACTTCCAGTTCACTTTTGGTATGCCACTGGTGCTCCTGTAGATCTGAGTTGTGTTTACCTCCCTCCTGCCTCCTTGTTTAATCTGCTTTTTACAGGTGTGATTTTAAGCACAAACTTCTTCTCCATGTGTAACCTCTCCTCCTCCATCTCTTTCTTCTCTTTCTTCTCTTTCTCCTCTCCCATTGCAGCTGGAACATCAGCTACAGTCACTGAACTCGGAGCAGCTGGAGACCCGTGTGCAGAACCAAAGGCTCCGGCACCTGAACGAAAACCTGCTGGAAGAGCTGGAGAAAAGCAAATGGGAGCTGGAGGCTGTGAAGGGGCAATTACAGAAGCTCCAGAAAGAAGCTCAGCTTGATCAAGAGCAGAAGGACAGGTGGGAATGGGCATGGAAGGGGGTTCCAGGTTAGGGACGCAGGCAGAGAAGGAAAGGTGGGCAAGTAGGTAAATAATAATAATGTCTATTAGAAGCCTTGGTCTCATCAGAAGATTGCCTGTCTCTGCTTGAAGAAAAGAAGTAACATCCCAGTGGTCTTAGGGGCCTAGTGAGAGACTGGTGCTCCTACCTCCCATCTGCCCTTACTGGGAAATGAATATGTTCATTGATATTTGTCTAGAAAAGCAGTGCAAAAAATACAGATGTTTCTCAGTTTACAGGAGGCTTCTCCTCCATGTATTTTTCAAGTTCACCATTGCCTCTATAAAGCTCCTACAGATCCTCTTCTAATCACCAGTGTTCCTGTTTCTGGGCTTAATATAATAGTACATAGCTAAACTCTTAGGCTGTTTCAGCTCCAGATGGCAGTGAGCATCCTTCTCATCTCCAGCAGCTGAGGAAAATGGAATGTGAAAGAAGATGGGTTGCCTGCTATCATGTTGGAGGAGCATGGAAGAGCTTGGGTACAACCCATCTTGCAGTGCTGCCTTCTTGGAATCCCCCTAGCATAGGGCAGGCATTCACCTGTGAGAAGACCATGAGTGTCGCTGAGAAATTTTTTACACTGAGGGT
>VYZU01025080.1:1135-11982 GCA_013401355.1 Ceyx cyanopectus | reverse complement strand
TGTGTCCAGTTCTGGTCTCCCCAGTTCAAAAGGGACAGAGTTCTACTGGGAGAGTCCAATGGAGAGCTACAAAGATGATTAAGAGACTGGAACATCTCTCTTGGGAGAAAAGGCTGAGAGCCCTGGGTCTATTTAGCCTGGAAAAAGAGAAGACTGAGAGGGGATCTTACTGATGCTTAAAAATATCTGAAGGGTGGGTGTCAAGGAGAAAGTACCAGGCTATTTTCAGTGGTGCCCTGTGAAAGGATGAGAGGTAATGGTAGTAGGTGAAACACAGGAAGATCCACCTCAGAATAAGGAAAAACTTCACGGTGAGAGTGACAAGAGCCTGGAGTAGGCTCCCCAGAGAGGCTGTGGAGTCTCCTTCTTCTCTAAAGATTTTCAAGACCCATCTGGATCTGTTCCTGTGTGTCCTGCCCTGGGTGATTCTGCTCTGGCAGGGAGGTTGGACTCGATCTCCAGAGGTCTCTTCCAACCCCTACCATTCTATGACTTAGAATATTCAGTTTTTATTTTTATTGCATGTAGCTGAGGAATTTGGAATATTTTAGATCTCATGATTGTTTATATAAGAGAATTATTTGATTTTGCTAATACAGAGTTAAACTCCAGATAAATTTACCTATATTAGACCTTAAGGACTGTTTTCAAATGAAAGACATAGTTTTTGTAGCAGTTTTATTACAGAAACACTTTCTAGTCCTAGCACAATTTGTCCTGGTTTCCGTTTCTTTTTCCTAAACTGGCTATAGCTCCTGTATTAGTGTTTAACTCTGCATTTCAGAAGCTCTGATAAATTTGAGTTGACTTTTTTTCCTGAATATTGCTTGATGTTGCTAAAACCTTCAGCATAGCAGGNTCCTGCTCTACTTGGCTTATATGCTGAATCCTGAAAACATTGTTTTGTGTTTTGTTTCTTGCTTTGTGCTTTTTTTTGTGTGTGGTTTTTGTTGTTGTTCTAGAGATATCTTCACTCTCTGAACTTCAAAAACTTTTGCTGAAATACAATGAAAACTACAATTATTACAGTACAGTGCTGCAGATTCACTCACTGTGTTTTTGTCATGCATGACAAGTTATGTCTGAAACGTCTATCAGCTTGAGATTTCTTAGCACTGGGAAATGGCAGCTTTTAATTTGTACACCAAAACTAAGAATACCAACATTGTACTGTTTGCCTTTCCTTACAGAATCCCAGTAATGAAAAGGTCTACCTCTCTGGCTATGGTGTGGAACTGGCTATTAAAAGTACAGAATATAAGGCCAAGGATGATACACAGGTGAAAGGTGAATGATTATTTTAACTCTTTGAATGTGAACATTTTAATTTTGTGGAGATAATTTTGTATTGCTCTTAATATGAATGACTGTTTCTCTCAGTTGTGGATATTCTTTCCTGAGCTCTGAAATCCCTTCTCTTCCTCTCTCTTTTCGGATTATGTTCTTTATGAAGTGTATCTTTGCCATGACACTTGACTTCTGTCTTTCTGAAATGCTGGGCACAGTGGAATCATGACTCTGAACCAGATATTAGTAATGGCACTACTAATGCAAGTAATTTTTATGAGATAACCAGATTCTCTGCAAATGTAAAGCATTTCCTCTACCTTAATTTGCATAGCTTATCCATCCTCAGAGCACAATGTGTTTTCTGGTGCTTGTTCTTTGGAAAAACAGAACTTGGAATTCTGCATGGTTTTTTTTGTTGTTTTTTTTTTTTCTTCTTCTGCTTTCTTTAGAACACTGATTTCTGTTTTGAAAACTCTTATGGTAATCTGTGTGTGTACTTTTTATTTAGATGTTTGCACACACATATAAACCCCTGGAATTTCTTGTTTTTATCTTGGACTTATTTTTTCTAGTTTGTCATAACAGTTGAGGAGAACAAAACTCATGATTTTTGAATTGAGGTTTTCATGATTTTGCAGTTTTATCAGCTTCTAGAAACAGATCTGAACTCTGGCTCAGAATATTTTGCCACCATATACAGACATATAAAATCTTTGTTCTTTATTTGTAAGAGTAATGGTAAGAGAAACTAGAAGAGAATGTGATCTAACTTCAGTTTTCTGTTATTGTGTGAGAACTTCCATTAAGTTTGCCATCAAAAAGCCATGCAAAAGCTTTGATACCAGTTGTAGAGAAGGACATTAGAGACCTTCATCTTTTCAGGTGGGGAGTAAAAGGAAAGTAATTCTGGAGAAAATTTGTTATTATGAACTAGTGCAGTTTTATACCAATCTGTAATCTAAGTGCAGTAATCTAGAATGCTTTACAAACTACTTGCATTGCTCTGAGCTGCAAATAGCTCACAGATAGTAAGCTGCGCATTGGAGGTATATGGTTCTCATCCAGTTTCTATCTGATTCTGGGGAAGATCTGACTGGGCAGTGTTTTATTCATGCTTGTGCTTTTTGGCTTCTGTAGAAGGAAACACTCATCTAAAAGGTCAAGACATTTAGACAGACTGGAGCATGAAACATCTGGACTGATTTGTGCCCATCTAGTTAGGAGGTTGTGTGTGTCTTTTGCACATATTTGTTCTTGATGTTTAAGCCCAGAATTGGACTGGATTTGGATACTACTTTCTTATCATGTATTTTGGGGCTAAAAATCCGGATTGTGTTCACAATTGATGTTTAGCACTTGGTCTACCAAGCTGGCATGTCCTGTAAGCTCTTAGGTCCTGGTGACTTCCACTGCAATGCCTAGGTTTCTGAAATTTCCACTCATCTCAAGCTTTTCCTTATCAACAGTCCACCTTGCTTTTATTTCAGCTGTTACTGTGTTCATTTATAAATATACCATCTCTTGGGTACAGGTTTAAAACTAAACCTGGAAAATGTCTTTTCCTTCTTTTTGTTTACTTTAGTGTGGTTTTATTAAACTAATCAGAATGATTGTGAGAACCATTTCTGAATAGCTGGATAATAGTTTTCCCTGTGTGTTTATAGGCACGGAAGTGAATGCTACAGTGATAGATGAAAGTGACCCTATTGATGAAGTGCAAGGATTTCTGTTTGGAAAACTACGGTAAAACTAAATTTTAAGTTGTTGGTCTTTGTCATATCAAAAAAATTGATGCACAGATGCTGGTCTTTTGCTTTGTTGCTGTATTTCAAGTGTCTGAGTTATCCACATGCCTTAGCAGTATAATTCTTCATGTGTTAGTTTCTTTGAATTAGCAACAGACTTAAAGGAAACCACAGAAGTTGTTTTACCCTCATACCCTTTTAGGCAGTTGTATCCCGACTTGACAGAAGAACTGAAAGAGCTTAGAAAACACCTTGTGGAAAGTACCAATGAAATGGCACCTTTGAAAGTATGGCAGTTACAAGGTAATCTATATGAAGCCTTTCAGTATTGTACTGCAAAAATTTAGTGTAAACATACCTCGTGTTCTCTGAAGATGAGATTTCTAGTGGCTGCACACAGTTGACAGAGTTTGACTGCAAATTCCTGCAATTGGAAAATACTGTATTTTCTAAAACATCTTTGTAGAATCCTGCTGAAATAGCTTGTAGAAAAATTGTATCACAGGACTTCTGCAATGAGGTTTATTTTCTGTATTGTGAAGTACAGTAAGCCACTTACTCTTAAACTGACTGCTTGTATGATCTGCCAAACGCAGAAAAGCAAGTATCATTTTGGTCACATTCTTGGTGTGGAAAGCTGAGATTTCTCAAGACCAAATGAGAACTGTATTTCAAAAGCATCTGCATCAACTCTGGCCTGATTCCCTGGAAATCATCTGGAGAGGCCTACGGAAAGGCTTTTCATCCTCTGAAAAAGAGAGTAATTAAAAATGCCGAAGATAAGTTGTAGCCACAGAGACTATCTATATCCAATAGATGATTGTTTACATTTCTGGCTTGTGAAACAAATGCCTAGACCATTTTTGAAGGGCAGATCCTCCCGCATCAGCCAAAAAGAAATTATGGTCTGGACTCATTGAAACTGCCTGTAGACGGGCAATCTTGGTTCATTTTGAAAGGTTTTCTTCAAGGTAACAACCAGAATTCGAATACAAGGAAGATTTTTATTTTTTTTTTAAATTACCTAAAGGCACATATATAAAGTGAATTTTCATAGGTAACAAATAAGGAAAAAAAGCTGAAAGTTGACTCTGGTTTCATTTCTGAATTCTTGACTTTTATTTTTTACTTTTAGATTTAAGTTTTCAAACTGCTGCTCGTATTTTGACTGCTCCCCCTGTGGATGCTTTGATGGTCATGAAAGATCTCAGTCAGAACTTTCCTACAAAGGCCAGGTAACTTTAATTATGTGTTCTAGGAAGTTTTCTTACTGGCTTTTTTTCTGAGCAGAACATGAGACAGGGAGCATTGGTTGAGTTAATGTCCATTTAGCTGGAAGCAAATGCTGGGGCATGTTTATGCAGAGTTCTTCAGTTTGTGGTTACAAAGAGGATCTTGCAGTGTTTTTCTTAGATGGCAGCTGATGTGGACTGGTAGAAAATTTGACAATTACCTATGCTATTTCTGTGAAAAGCTTCTGAACCTTTTGCATCAAGGCGTTGAGAATTTATTGGATAGGTTTGCTGTTTGGTGGCTTTAAAGGTTTATTTATTCACTGGATCCCACTCATCTAGGATCCACTTTGCCAAGCAGTCCATTCAGTCTCATGTCAGAGCCTGATGAGCAATCCCAGTGTCCTATACACTTCGTCTTGAGCATATTCAAAGTCAATGTAAAGAAATTCAGTAATAATCAATACTGTCCAACCAGTCTAGAAATATTTATTTTGCTAAACTCCATGACTTGTGTTGTGCAGATGATTATTACAGGAACTCCTTTTTGAGTAGGTGAATGTAAAATCTGAATGTAAAAAGAAAGTGAATTGTGGTGTTATTTCCCATTAACTGTTTTGTTAATGTTTTAATGTTTAAAATGTTTTAAGACTATGCTATTTAGAGCTTCTTAAGGTAGTCACTGCATTCCTCTTGTGTTTTTAGTCTGATCTGTGAGTTGTATTTGCCCATTCTGTGATGATGCAATTACTAGATCCAATGTAAGGAAAGAAATGGGAACTCAGGAATAAGTGAAATCACCCCATTTTCTGCTGCCAGCCTCCACCTCTACCTTCCTGACAGCTGCCCACTTTTAATATGGTGAATGTGAAATCAGACACTGAGAGTGGAATGTGGTTAAGATTTCTATGTTCTGTTGAATTATGTAAGAAAAAATAACATATCCTACTGTTTAATGGTACTACAAAGTACAAGTGTCTCTGACTGCAGCTCTTGATACTAGGAGGCTAAATATATATATATAAAAGATAGAAAAAGCAGGATAGATATTGAATCTATTCATTAGATAAACAGAAAAATAATTTACAGTATGATATTTTTATTTTTGTAGAGCAATAACAAAAACAGTTGTTTCTTCGGAACTCAGAGCAGAAATTGAAGAGAATCAAAAGGTAATGCCAGAAAGTAACATAGTTATTTTGCACTTCCCTTGAATATAAATTCAAACTCTGAAAATAACATTTTCGTTTATGTTTACATTTTGCTCAAAATACTGACCTGGTATTTTCATACACAACTGCTATAATGTACATCTGGGGAGTAAGGAAGTGGTGGATTTTCAAATGTAGATAAGGAACATAATTTAGTTTGTTTGCTCAAATATGAAAATACTGGTCATAAATTCTTTGAGATCATTGTGTTGAGGAATGATTATAGGAGATTTTGGTCCCAGAGCTGTACCTACAATGGCAGTTCACAGTAGTCAAGTGTTATGATAGCTATTTGGTAGGCATTTGTATATGAAAGTGGCCTTCTGTTTGGTATCTGAACTCAGAATCTGGTAACTGTATTTATTTATCTTTGTAAAATTAACCTAAAATACAATTAAAGTACTATGTTGTTAACCCGGGTGGAAATAGTTATTTACAGAAAATATATGTTCTTAGAATTTCTCTGCAGACTGTCCTAACCTGATCTACAGGACACAACTGTGTAAAAAATAAGCAGGAGGAATTTTGATGTCTGTCACATCTGTCTATTTTTTTGAGTTACACATTTGTAATGATGCCAGCTTAAATTGTATGGAGATGGTTAATATGTTTCTTGCAGGCCTATGCCTGCTGGGTAGCTTTCTTTCAGTCTCTGACATAGTTCAGCCAGTGGTACAGCAGATGTGTGGAGTTCTCAATGTCGTAGCACTACTTGTCCTGGGGAAGAGTTAAAAGAGGCTGACTTTGAGTTAGTGATTTTAGGTTTTGGTAGTATTCTGAACTTCTCAAAAGCAACTAGATATTAAAAGGGCAAGTGTTTTTTAGTGGAAATTAAGAGTTAAAGATTAGTAATATCTTAAAATTATTTTTAAATGTCTGAGATGAATGGATTGTAGCTTGTTAGAAATAGCTATAGCTATTGCTACTGCTTCTTACAGTTTTAAGGATGCAGAGAAAATGTAGTTCTCATTACCCAATTTGAGATGGTGCTTAGAGATATGAATTAATCAGTGTTTACAAGGAAGTTGCAGAATAAACTCAAAACCTTCTGTCATGGCTTAGAATGATTCATACTATGTGGAGGAATTCTTCCAGTGTTGGTGCTTGGTGACTGAAACTAGTGAAAGAATAAAATTTGACATGTATCCAAGTAAGTCTGCATGTGTTTTGAAATCTCTGGAGGTCACTGAGAGGCATCTTGTATTTGCAGAAAAATGTTTCAACAGCTCTGTTGTGTACTTGACATTAGGAAAGCATTGAAAAAAACCCAAAAGTAGCCACTTTGGAATTTTGTACAGGCTTTTACACAATTAAAATACACCTGGTATTGTTCAGGAGTGATAAAATGAGAAGGGAAGGGATGGTGTTTGACACTGTCGTCTGGTGTGGCTCTGGAAGGCACAAACTATAGAATATAAGTGCAAGTTAAAGCTACTTGGTGGATTTTCTGATATGTGTTAAAACACACTAGTGCACAGGTAAACCCATGATTTTGTGGATTAATTTTTATTCAGAGTTTGTCTAGGACGCTAGATCTAACTCTATTCTTTTAAGCTGTTCTTTGCATGACTCCGTTTGAGTGGATATTATTTGATGGTGAAGTTCAGTTATAGTTTAGTATGTAACTATCCACAGAAAGGCACAATTTAACACTGCATGTACTCCACTCTTCTCTGGGAGATTTTTTTCTTTAATAAAATGCATTAACTTTTTCCTGATCAGATGCTGTTTTCATGTTCTTGGTACTTCACACAGCACTTTGCTATTCCTCTGTTTTCTCACATTCTTTACAATATTGTTTTTAGGTGTCCAAATACTATGTTTATTCTTCAGTGTTCATCATGCCTCTTAATAGTATTTCATAACTGATACTGCAAGAGGTGTTGGAAGAAAGCAATATTACTTTTCAGTTTTTAGACAGTTTTTTTTTTAATTCTGGNAAATATATATATATAAAAGATAGAAAAAGCAGGATAGATATTGAATCTATTCATTAGATAAACAGAAAAATAATTTACAGTATGATATTTTTATTTTTGTAGAGCAATAACAAAAACAGTTGTTTCTTCGGAACTCAGAGCAGAAATTGAAGAGAATCAAAAGGTAATGCCAGAAAGTAACATAGTTATTTTGCACTTCCCTTGAATATAAATTCAAACTCTGAAAATAACATTTTCGTTTATGTTTACATTTTGCTCAAAATACTGACCTGGTATTTTCATACACAACTGCTATAATGTACATCTGGGGAGTAAGGAAGTGGTGGATTTTCAAATGTAGATAAGGAACATAATTTAGTTTGTTTGCTCAAATATGAAAATACTGGTCATAAATTCTTTGAGATCATTGTGTTGAGGAATGATTATAGGAGATTTTGGTCCCAGAGCTGTACCTACAATGGCAGTTCACAGTAGTCAAGTGTTATGATAGCTATTTGGTAGGCATTTGTATATGAAAGTGGCCTTCTGTTTGGTATCTGAACTCAGAATCTGGTAACTGTATTTATTTATCTTTGTAAAATTAACCTAAAATACAATTAAAGTACTATGTTGTTAACCCGGGTGGAAATAGTTATTTACAGAAAATATATGTTCTTAGAATTTCTCTGCAGACTGTCCTAACCTGATCTACAGGACACAACTGTGTAAAAAATAAGCAGGAGGAATTTTGATGTCTGTCACATCTGTCTATTTTTTTGAGTTACACATTTGTAATGATGCCAGCTTAAATTGTATGGAGATGGTTAATATGTTTCTTGCAGGCCTATGCCTGCTGGGTAGCTTTCTTTCAGTCTCTGACATAGTTCAGCCAGTGGTACAGCAGATGTGTGGAGTTCTCAATGTCGTAGCACTACTTGTCCTGGGGAAGAGTTAAAAGAGGCTGACTTTGAGTTAGTGATTTTAGGTTTTGGTAGTATTCTGAACTTCTCAAAAGCAACTAGATATTAAAAGGGCAAGTGTTTTTTAGTGGAAATTAAGAGTTAAAGATTAGTAATATCTTAAAATTATTTTTAAATGTCTGAGATGAATGGATTGTAGCTTGTTAGAAATAGCTATAGCTATTGCTACTGCTTCTTACAGTTTTAAGGATGCAGAGAAAATGTAGTTCTCATTACCCAATTTGAGATGGTGCTTAGAGATATGAATTAATCAGTGTTTACAAGGAAGTTGCAGAATAAACTCAAAACCTTCTGTCATGGCTTAGAATGATTCATACTATGTGGAGGAATTCTTCCAGTGTTGGTGCTTGGTGACTGAAACTAGTGAAAGAATAAAATTTGACATGTATCCAAGTAAGTCTGCATGTGTTTTGAAATCTCTGGAGGTCACTGAGAGGCATCTTGTATTTGCAGAAAAATGTTTCAACAGCTCTGTTGTGTACTTGACATTAGGAAAGCATTGAAAAAAACCCAAAAGTAGCCACTTTGGAATTTTGTACAGGCTTTTACACAATTAAAATACACCTGGTATTGTTCAGGAGTGATAAAATGAGAAGGGAAGGGATGGTGTTTGACACTGTCGTCTGGTGTGGCTCTGGAAGGCACAAACTATAGAATATAAGTGCAAGTTAAAGCTACTTGGTGGATTTTCTGATATGTGTTAAAACACACTAGTGCACAGGTAAACCCATGATTTTGTGGATTAATTTTTATTCAGAGTTTGTCTAGGACGCTAGATCTAACTCTATTCTTTTAAGCTGTTCTTTGCATGACTCCGTTTGAGTGGATATTATTTGATGGTGAAGTTCAGTTATAGTTTAGTATGTAACTATCCACAGAAAGGCACAATTTAACACTGCATGTACTCCACTCTTCTCTGGGAGATTTTTTTCTTTAATAAAATGCATTAACTTTTTCCTGATCAGATGCTGTTTTCATGTTCTTGGTACTTCACACAGCACTTTGCTATTCCTCTGTTTTCTCACATTCTTTACAATATTGTTTTTAGGTGTCCAAATACTATGTTTATTCTTCAGTGTTCATCATGCCTCTTAATAGTATTTCATAACTGATACTGCAAGAGGTGTTGGAAGAAAGCAATATTACTTTTCAGTTTTTAGACAGTTTTTTTTTTAATTCTGGAGTTGGGAAATTCACTTCAAGACAACTGTGTTTTATTCACCTTGATTCAAAATCACGATGGTGCCTTAGTTCAGGGGCAAGTATCCATTGAAGTGGCATATTGCTTAGAGGTACTTGAAAGAAATTCCAAATTATTGATAAGACTTTTTCCATTTGTGTGTTCTCTGATTTTGGGGAGATAAGATTACGATGGCAGGTTGTCTGCTTTTCACTGACATATCCGCTAGGTCAGGACCTAATTAGTACGTTAAACCAATAGTCAGTTCCTCTCATGGGTGCCAGGCAGAATCCAGCAGTCTGTTCTGCCCCAAACTGCATGTTAAAGAGCTGTGGTAGGTAACTGGATGCTATATGTCCATCTACTTTGCAGGCTGTCAGCTATAAAAAGATTAAATTGCTGCCTTCGAGCATTTTTTATTACTTAATTTGAGTGTATTTTAAAAGTCTACTTGAGGACTATCCAGTGCAATACTGAATCATGTAGAAAGAAAGAAATAAAAGTCCCAATTTATGTATCTGTGCATTATTCAGTGTTCTCTTCCTCTGGTAAAGAATTGTGCACAAAGTCAGCAAGGACTGTAGTTGAGAAGTGATATAATACAATTTGTAATGCAGTAAGGGAGACAAAATCTATTATGTGGGCCTGCTACTGGGTGAAGTGGGTGCCCTGGTAACCGAGGACAGAGAGAAGGCTGAGTTACTGAATGCGACCTTCACCTCGGTCTTTACTTCTAAGGCCAGCTACCAGGAGTCCCAGGTTTCCAAGACCACAGAGGAATTCTGGAGGAAGGAAGTTCTTTCCTCAGTTGAAAAGGCTTGGGATAGAGACCAGTTGAGCAAACTGAAATTCCACAAGTCTATGGGCCCCAATGCGATACACCCACTAGTGATGATTTGTCCCAGTCTTTAAAAAAAGCAAAAAGGAGAACTCGAGTAACTACAGACCCGTCAGCCTCACCTCCATCCCTGGAAAGGTGATGGAACAGCTTGTCCTTGCTGCCATCTCTAAGCATCTGGAGGAAAGGAGGTTTATCAGAAGTAGTCAACATGGATTCTATAAGGGGAAGTCATGCTTGACTAATCCGATAGCCTTTTATGATGATACAAGTAGATGGATGGATGAGGGAAGGGCAGTGGATGTGATATTCCTTGACTTCAGCAAGGCTTTTGTTACGGTCTCCCATGGGATCCTCACAGTCAAGCTGAAGAAGTGTGGATTGAATGATTGTGCAGTGAGTTGGATTGGGAACTGGCTGAAGGACAGAGCCCAGAGAGTTGTAGTCAGTGG
>VYZU01025072.1:0-23405 GCA_013401355.1 Ceyx cyanopectus | reverse complement strand
CCCCCCCCCCCCCCCCCAATTAAAAATCAGCTGAATAGAGCCCATTCCTCTCATACACTGAGCATGATCCAGTGCCCTTTTAAACAGGCAGCGCCTAGCCCCAGAGGTGGAGAAGTGTTTATGGGTTACATTGGGTAAAAATTCAGCCTTCTTCTCTCTTAACTTTCAGATGCAAAGAGAAAACGCAGCACAGACAGCTATTCCTCAGATTCGTGGTTAGACATGGATGAAGAATCTTGTGATGCCCATATCCAGGAGGAGAAGGATGACAGCTTGGATAAGAACTCTAAATCCTTGGTGGATGGCTCCTCCTCACCCAACAGCACACACTCAGAAGGGAAGGAGGGTGCAGGAAGGAAACAAAAAGCCACAGTAATGAGATACCTTAAAAGAACTTTGTCTAATGAGTCAGATGACAGCGTCAAATCAACGACCCCCACGGACTATCCCAAAACACCAACGGGGTCTCCAGCTACAGAAGTGTCAACCAAATGGACTCACCTCACAGAATTTGAACTGAAGGGTTTAAAAGCCCTGGTGGAAAAGCTTGAATCTCTCCCAGAGAACAAGAAGTGTGTTCCAGAAGGCATCGAAGACCCGCAGGCTCTCCTAGAGGACATGAAGGTGGGTGTGATCTTTGCTGAGCCACACAGGCTGCATTCTGTGGGCACAGAAGGACAGCAGGAGATCAGAAAGCAAGTTCTGCAGTAGGGGGATGGCAGCTTGTGTTCAGTGAGCAGCTCATGCCAGTCTGTTGTGCCCCAGAGAGGGAAATGGCTCTAACAGAAGCCCTCTCTGCTCTGGGGAGGTGCTGTTGGCAGTCTGCTCTGACTGGGGCAGTCCTTTCTCACTGTCACAGCAGTGGCCATAAGTTGAGATCCTCTCCTAGCTCAGCACTTCTGTTCCATCTGTAAATATTTTACCTCCAAAGTCTGTTTATATTTATAGTCTGAATCTGCCCTCTCTAGTCTAGTGTCTTTCTGGAGTTTATCTGATTAACTGACACATAGAAAATGTAAATACTTGATTCCAGTTCAGAAGAGACATTGTCTAATATTTTCAGTTGCTTTTTTTTTTTCTTTCACCTTTCTCATTTTCTTTTCCTCCATTGCCCTCTATAGGTTGATAATTATTTTCGAGTGGTACAATATACTGGTTTTGGGGATGCTGTGAGGAGTGAATGCTCACTAATGACAGAACCTCTCTTTAGATTGTTTTTAGTACTCTGGAAGTGTACTAAAGTGTACTAAAATTACCTGGCTTAGGGATAGATTCCTCCTGAAGACCAGCATGGCCTTGCTGCTTCTAGTCCCAGCCCTGCCTCTGCCCTGTAGCATCCCTTTGGGCTACTGGCTTAGCTTTTCTGTCTCTTGTTTTCACACTGTATAAAATGGGCACATTAATCACTTTTTTTGTAACGAAGCTGAGAGCAGCTTTGTTACCCTTGTTACTTTGCTGGGACTTGGCCAGTAAGGCTCAAATTGCCAGTGCATCCTCCACAGGTCCAGCGGCAGTTGGGTCTGACGTGGAACTGAGGATTGATTGGTGGGCTGGTGTTTGGACTGTCAGGTTTATGTTCTTTCTGGGTACAAGTTCTCTACACAAGAGCTGTGTGAGCCACACTCTGAGGAGGAAAAATGTGTTTATATGGTGAAAGGGCAGCCTGTATTTTTGTTTTGGTACAACTAGTGAGTGTAACAGCTGCTTAGAAAAGGCTTCAAAACCCACTAAAGGACAGCACAGTGGGCAGGGGAACCATATTCCACAGTCTTGGAGCCTGGAAGTGTGTGATAAATGGCACTGATTTTGGTAGAGCACGAGAGCTCAGAAAGTCTCTGGCAAAGTCAGCCACTCTGTGATGAAAGTGCCCAAGTGGTGGCTGTAGGTTCACTGGCTGCTGTGTGATCAGTCATCTTCCAATCAGGAATCAAAATGGAGCTTGAAGACCAGGAATGGAGTTTGTTGGTGAAGGACAAAGAATGGCAGTGCTCCTTTTCCAGGCTTGACGTGCAGAGCAGGTTTCACTTCAGAAAGAAACTGCCCAAAAGGGGCACAGCACGTACTGAATGGGGCAGATGTTCCAGATGTGACCAGCCATGTCCCTCCAGTGCACTGCAAGACATCTTACTGCAGCACAGCATCATCTGTGAGTCTGCTGTGAAGCATTGTGTAGGAGTATGTGCTCTTACTCCTCTCCAAGCAGTGGATTCACCAGCCACAGAGATGGAGAACTGCAAACAAACCTTTAAGAACAAGGCCCAAGTCTTGTCCTTGCTGGTGCTGTTGTGCTTGAGCTGGGATTCAGTGGGCATCTGCCAGTTTGCTTTGTGCATCTTGCAGAGTTGTGGTCTTGCTGTTCCATCTCCTCTGATAACTGCCTGCTGCTAAACATTCTCTTCTTGCCAGCACACGCTGTAACCATCAGGATGTAGCCCAACATCTGGATATTTATGGTTCCCTGCTGGTTAAAGAGCCCATGACCACATCTAAACATGATGCCTGCTGCAGAATTGTTTTCTCTGGAATCACCTCTGTGTGTTTGGCAAGCCTGTGACTGATTAGTCAGAGGGAGACCTCTTAAAAGGACATTAACTCAAACATTTTCTTGAGCAGCATCTAAAGAACTGTGAAAAAAAATTCTCAATCATCTTTTTGCTAATTGCTCAACATTTCTGCAGAGCAGAAGGTCTGATCTCTAGCAGCAGTTCCCAAGCCAGGTGTGAGGAAGAGGAGGAACATACTGCTGGTGGAAACAGGATTTTCCCTGTGTCACATAGAGACATAATGGCAGAGGAAGAAACACAGTCCATCTTTCCAGAATGGTGTTTATCTCCTTGACCACTAAATCATATTCCCTCTTCCCTTTGCTACTGGTTTTCCAACTGGTACAGACAATAACGTGTGGATGTTGCTGACAGCATTAGCAATAGAGTGACATAAACCTGACACTTTTACCTCACCCTGAGGAATACCCAGAGCACCAGTCACTCGTGTGAGTGAAAGGAGAGAGCAATCCTGCAGGTGACAGGTGTGCTGGGCCTGGATTCTCTCTCTTCACAAGGTTTATTTCACAGGCAACCTCACTTTTGGGGTGTGTGATGTATTAATAACACATCCTAGAAGCAGCACCCTTTCAGTGTACCCATTTGAGAGTTATTTTTAACAAATGCATGGCAGGAAGGTGTTGTGACAGAAAGACTCAAAGCTCTTGCTCTGCTTGGAAAGTCTTAAACTACTTTCTTCCTGAAGAAAAAAAAAAAAAAAAAAGCCTGTGTTTATTGCAGTTTTGTTTCTTAATGAAATACACTCCAGAACTTTTCTCTGTGACAGTCAAGTCCTTCTTTGTGCTTCAATAAGGTAATTAATGTTTTAGAAAACAGGCTATGGCTGGTTACACTGGAGAAGGGAAACCATTTTATTCAGGGATGTGAAGTTGTCCAGCTCAGGATAACACAGAGATTCCATCTTCCCAGCACAGCCAGAGTACAGGAGAGGCAACTGCATTACTGCTCTTGGTGGTAAATACAGCTGCAGCCATATACAGCTATTTAATGTCAAGAAGGTGAGACTCTTTGAAGTCAAGCAATTCCTTTTTTCCTTATGAGAAGGGAGACTGCAAACTACCCTAAGCCTGTGTAAATTCCTTACACGTCATCTAAGCTCCTAACTAAGTGTGACTACCTAGTGGGGACACAGCAATCCAGAAGTGCCAAGCTAATGCCTCTGCAGATTGAGGAGCTATTTATCACCGTGATCGATGGAGTGCAGCAGCACAGGGGAGGCTTATTTACCCAGGCCTCACTCGGGGAGCAGGTCAGTCCTCCCCTCAGCTGGAAGGAGGAATGAGATTCCTGTCAGCTGCACCAGCCCCGTTTGCCACCAGAGGAGCTTCTCCGGGCCCCCCGAGAGCGATTACCGCCCGCAGCAGATGGCAGCTGGACAGCCAGCCTGGGGATGCTCCCTGCATCCAAATGGCTCCGGGTGAGCTCTGCACAGCAGCTCTGAGGGGTGTGCAGCTGAACGTCCCCTCTGGGACAGCACTGGGCTGACTGAGCTGCAGGAGGATGGCTTTGGGGGAGCCAGAAGACACTGCCGGTGCCGTCGCAGCCGCGCTGCTGGTGTTGCTGGTGTTGTTGGTGGGGGCAGCCTGCAGTCCTGCCTGCTTGCCCATGTCATCCTGCCCAGTGAAGTCAAATGGGAAACAGTGCAACAGCTCTGCCTCCCAATTGAAAAAAATGAAGTGTGATGAGGAAGAGGAGGAGGGAAAGAATCGCTGAGAGGTGATTTTACTTTGGGGATTGGAGGAGTTGAATCGTGTGGCTTCTACACTTCACAGTTAGCCCCCAAATAGCCTGTCTGTCTGCCAAAGGTGCACTGGGGGGGCCTGAAGAAGAGAATAGAGAGGTAACCACCTTACTCCTTGGTGTAGTTTGCACCCCACATCACAGGCCAGGTAAGGGTTTGCAGACCTTTGATAGCAACAGCCTGCACCCCACATGAAACACTCTGCCAGCGTTCCTGGCCTGCCTGCAGCCTCTGAGTGCAGCACACACCTTCTGCTGTCTTACTGCTGGGATGGTAACTCCTCCTGGGGAAGAGGATTGTGAGATCTGCCTCCTCACAACGCCACAGACCTTCCCCACTTCAAAGCAAAAATGCTGCTCTTCTTCAGAAGGGGCTGTGAAGTCCATTAGGGCAGAAGAACCCTCAGATTGAAGAACAGAGTTTGTCAAATATCCACAAGTCCTTGGCAGCAGCAGAAGATTCTTGTGCAAGACAGATGATATCTACTGAAATATGTTCTTAGTTTTTCTTGCCAAGAAATCTTACCCCTTTCTCATTCTGATGACAGGAAAAAAACTCCTCCCAATGCTGAATGCATTTCAGGGGAGTTGTTCCTTGCTGGGCTTTTGAAATGAATGGCTAAGCTGAATTCTTAAATATTTTATCAGTTTTTTTCTCTGTACCTACTCTTGGCACCACAGCCTTCGTGTGTCATGATTCGGGCAGCCTTGAGCTGGATGAGCATCCTATTTGTCTAACTGGAGTCTCGTGGCTTTTCTTTATCATCTTTTTTTGCTTTTTTTTTTATTTGGAGGGGTGTTGGTTTTTGTTTTAAGCAGGTGAACAAAACTCTCTCTGCCTCCTTTGTTTTGTTGGGTGCCGACACTGAACACTACAGGCAGTGCAACTGTGGCTTGGTTATGGTTCTGCTGCTCAAACATCCATTGTTTTCAGCTGGCTGAGATGATAAACTGCCATAGTTTTACATTTCTTCTTGGATAATATTTCCATGTGATATGTACGATAACAAGAAACCTTCATTATCGTGCCAAGTTCTTGGAATACACTCTGCTTTCTGTTGAACTCAGAGGCTCTGACAGTTGTTAGTGGAAATGTTAAGGTTTTCTGACTTACAGGCTTTCAAATCTAAGAGTAGCAAAGTGAAGAGGGATTAATTTCTCCTCTGTTTATGTGGCTCTCAAGCTGCCGCCTTCTTCCAGAGAATTCTAGCTTTGCTTTGAGAAAACAAAAGATCTCTCCATTTTTTGGGTTGAAAACTAACTTCCAGAACGTGGTCCCAGCTCAGTCAGTGCAGGGGTGACTCTCAAGGCCAAGAGGACAGACAGAAGAGGTTCTCTCTCCACCTCAACTCAGCCAAGAATTAATTTCCCAGTGCCCAGTCCATGTGTGAAAGCCCCAAGTGTTTCCCTCCTGGAGCACTGTGGAGGTAGCTGCAGACTCTGCTGCAATCAGGTTAGGACAGGCTGCCTCGTGCTCCTCACCAGCCAGGCTCTGCCTATGCAAGCTCCTGAGCTCAGCCACAGCTCTGGGCTGACAAAACTGGGCTTGCACTGGTATTGCTTATTTTGCTTATTGGCAGAGCTTTTGGACTAACCAGTATGAAGAGCAGGCTCACTGCTGTGGGCTGAAGCAGCAGCAGTGTGCTGGTGCTGCAGTGGCTGTTAGTGAAGCATCTCATTTAAGCCCAGACTGGGGAATTGAGCTGAGTGCAGCAGGTTGTCTGAGCTCCAGGGAGCCAAAGGCAGCCCCTGGGACCCCTGCCCAAAGCCCAGTGTAGCTGCTCATCTGCCTGCTGGGGCTCCTGGGGCCTGGCACGTGCCATCCTACTCCAGGCTTCAGTTAGATGAATTCCAACTGCACTTCCTAGTAAAACAATTACTGGTTTTTAAGCTCCTTTTGTGTAGTGTCTGAAATTTCTAATTATTCAAGCTCTACATTAGGGCTGAGCCTGGGGCACCAGAGCCTGGTGCCTCCTGTTGTCTAATTAAGCTTTTTTTGAGTAGTCAGTGTACTTGGGAGCAACTCTGCTTAACTTCAGTCTGAGGTTATCTCCTACATTCTATTATCAGGTAATTTCCAACCTACACACTTCTTGTTTATTTGATTGGAGCTTTTTTTTTTCCCTTTAACCTCTTAGTGCTTCAGCTTTCAGCAGCACAACAGAATCCTCCTCCAGAGTTGGGTTTTTTGTTGTCATCTGCTGTCTTTTTCAGCTCCCTGAACTCCAGATGAAGAGCTTTGTAGCTGTGTTGGTGAGGATGTGGAGTGACACGGGACGTGAGCATGGTGGACTATTCCCAGCTGCACAGTTGAGAACACTTGGAGTTCTTTCCCACTCCTGTGCTGAGTTCCATGGCCATGGGAGTGATTCACAGCAGGGGAAGCTGTGCAAGCCAGTGCAGCCCACTCAGGAAATTTCTAGGACAGTGCATCAAAGCAACAGGATTTGGTGGGGGTGGAAGGGAGAGGAGACCAGGGTTTTTTCCTTAATACTGTACTATCCATAGTCACATCCTTTCCTAGGGAATACTCAGGATGGCTTCTTGATCACACAAAGTGTGTGATCCCAACAGGTGGTGGGAGTGCTGGTGGAAATGGGGCTCTCTTTGCTGCCACTGCAAAAAGATGAAAGGCTGCAGTGCACAATTCCAGGTGTCTTGACATGAGGGAATGTTCAGGCATCTGAGGATTGCTCAAGTTGCAGGCCTGATGCTCTGGGAAATCTTGGAGGCAGGGCCTAGGTGCTTCTCAGGTCCTTGTGGTGGTATCTGTGGGGACTGGTTTGGGCTTTGGTGAGCTGGGGTTTCCAGGGGAGAGGTGATACTGGTATTAGACAAAACACCAGTGGAAAACCACCAGTGTTTTGGACATGCCCATTTTAAAGGAGTCTGTAATATTTGAGGTGATTCATGTGTGATTTTGCTCTCTGTTTTGCAAGAAACTTCACATCTTGGATCTTAATGACAGGTGTGAGAGTTTCAGTGTGAATTGGAAGTTTGGAAGCAGAAGTAATTTGCAGAGATGTAACAAGTGAGCAGAGATCTTGTCACTCTCTATCATCAGAGCAGTGTATTGTCTTCCCCCAGCCTCTGAGCTCTTCCCTTGAAATATTTCCCTGGGTAACAAAGGCCTTTTCCTTTGCAACAGAACATCCTGAAGGAACATGCTGATGATGACCAAAACCTTGCCATTTCGGGTGTCCCCGTGGTCAGCTGGCCCAAGAAGACCACAAAGGTAATGAGAGCTAATTATTTGCTAATCACTGTGGTGCTGGGTGGATTTATCTGTGCTCTGCCAGGCTGCTGTGTGTGATGCTTTGGCAGCTGCGAGCATCTTAAACATGAAATAATTTTTAATGGATTTATGATTAGGTGTTGTAGCAGAACATAAAAGTGCCTCAGCAGGGAGAAATCGTTAAGAGTTTCTGTTTAAAAAAGAATTTGTTTGGGCCTTGCTGATCAGTGGAAAACTTTGATATGTCTTGGGTCATTTTACTGGTCCTGGTTACATCTAAAAAAGTCAATGCAACATCTTGTGTAAATTGTGCCAGCTGGTCTCAGTGAGCACCCTCAGCTGCCTGGGAGGGTGAGGGTTTCACCATGAAACCTCCTTTACAGGTGCCACTGTCACTTCAGAGGGTTGTTTGCTGCCCCTCTGCCTTCATTCTCCCCCCTGTACCTGGGGGGAATTCTCTTCCCTTTGCAGCACGGGAGCCTTGCTTCATTAATGCTTCTAGAGGGTTTGAAATCATTAACTGAAGAGTAATGTCAAAAGGCTGGGTGTTATTTCTAACAGTGATATGTTTACCACACTCCAGTTATTCAGCATGCTGCAAAAGCAGCTTTGCTTATTTAGAAGATGTCTCATCGCTTCTATTTTTGCTTTTATTTTTTCACTGAATTAGTTTTATAATCCATAATTTCTGTAGAAACGCTGAAAGGGTCGGGCAGCTTAAATCAGGCTGCTCTCTGAAAATCTGCTGTTGTTGTTACCATTGTAAATAACTTTCAAATAATTAACTGAGTGAATCATTTTCCCTGTTCTCACTTTTTGTGCTGCTGAGCTTGCCACGGCTCTGCCTGTAATCGCTCGGAGCCACCAGAATTTGCTGTTGTCAAATGGCAAGTAGGAGACTCTGACCATCAAACTGCCAGAGGAGAGTGGGGCAGAAAGAGCAGATCAGTTCCTTCCTGGGGCCTTTCTCTGAGCATCATCTCGTGGTAAATGCATGGGAATAGAATCAGAGAAGGGTGGGGGTTTGAAGGGAGCTCTGGAGATGGAGTCCAACCCCCTGCCAGAGCAGGGTGACCCAGGGTGGGTCACACAGGAACAGATCCAGGTGGGGCTGGAATCTCTCCAAAGACTTCACAACCTCTCTGGGCAGCCTGTGCCAGGCTCTGGCACCCTCACAAGGAAGAAGTTCCTCCTCATGTTGAGGTGGAACCTTCTCTGCTCCAGTTTATCCCCACTATTCCTTGTCCTATTGCTGGGCACTCCAGAGAAGAGACTGGCCCCTCCCACTGGACACCCACCCCTCAGATATTGTAGACATACACTTTGTGTTTAAAACATTGGTTTGAAAACAACAGTGGGAAACCTTGAGAGAAGTAGGTGTGAGATTCTCCACCCCACTGCTTTGGTAGCTGCTGCTCACTGCTCAGCCAGAGCCACTGAAAAGCAAAATCTCTGTGACCTGAGCAAAGCTGGTGTGTGAAACACAAACCACAACCAAGGAACAGCTGACTCTTGTGCTCTGTCTTTGGAGCTCATGGTAGAAGTGAGGATCGTGGTGTTTTGAGGCTTTTATAAGCTTTGGCATTTACTGTTTAGAAGATGTTCACTGTATTTGGAATCCTTGAGAGATGGTTCATTTCTTGTATTTTATTTCCGTGCATTGGCAGCATAACTGTAACTGGAAAACATTTGTATTTTTTGCAGTTTAAATCTTATCCCTCTGTGCAAAATGCAGCTTGCTGCCTGCAAGGGATTTTTCTTTTTTTTTGACTTTCTGGTGTTTATTTTCCTTCAGCCTTTCTGAAAGCCAAAACTTTTAGAAGGCATCACTGCCAGTGCTAAGGTACAGTTACAAACACACACTTTGGCTAATAAATATAAGCAGAATTTTCACAGCAGGTCAGGCTTTAGTGTGAAGTTTGGAAATGAAAATCCATTCCAGAAGGAATCCCTGTGCCATTGCCTTTAAATTGGCTTCTCAGTTGCATTGTGTCCAGGATTCAGTTCAGGGGCACACACAGACACAGCCAAACATTTCCTCAAAGGGCTCTGTCATTGCTTCTAATTGTCAAATGTCCTCATGGAATGGCAGGGACCTCTGGACATCATGGAGTCCAACCCCCTGCCAACCCAGGATCACCCAGGGCAGGTCACCCAGGAACAGATCCAGGTGGGTTTGGAATCTCTGCAGAGCAGGAGACTCCACAGCCTCTCTGGGCAGCCCCTGCCAGGCTCTGCTACCCTCACAGTGAAGAAATTTTTCCTGATGGTGAGGTGGCACTACCCATGTTTCAGCTTGTGCCCATTACCCTTTGTCCTGTCATGGCACCACTGACACGTGGACAGGTTGGGAGGGCACATCTTAGAGCTGAGACTTTGTGTCCCAAATTAAAATACAGTGGAAAGACAATCTAGGGGAGAATTGTATAAGGGCAGTGTTAGCAGCTAGGCTGGGTTATTTTTCCTTTGTTCCCTTTAAGTCTTGATAATGAAATAGAAGATTTTGCAGAGAAGAAAACCCTTAGGGAGGGGGAAACTCTGTTTAAAATTGGATTGTAGCTGGTGGAGCAAGTCTCCATGGCCAGAAGATGCCACAAATATTGAGCACAAGGCAGGAGAGGAAAACGTAGCAGTGATTTTGCTTTTTGCAGTGTTGCTCTCCTAGTTTGTAGGAGAAATGACCAACATGTAAGAATGCATTTCCTGAGCTACTGCTATTTAAAGGAGGTGGCAGATAGGATACATCATGGTACCAGCTGTTGTGGGGCTGGTAAGGAGACATTGTCACTGGCATATCAACTTCCAGGGACAGCAGCATTGGCTGATTCCAAGACTGTAAAGAGAAAGCAGGGAACAGAAATCCAGAAAGGGGAGGCAATAAATGGGAAACGTGGCTCTTGCTTTCTCCCAAGAGAAGGCTCCAGAAGAGATTTAGGAAGACAAGAGCAGCAGATGGAGATGGAAGAATAAAGCCAACATTAAATGCCAAAACATTTCAAAGAAAATGGAAATGACTGTAAAGAAAAGGGGGAAAGAGCCTAGAAATGATGAGAGAGCAGGATGAGGAGAGAGGCAAGTACTGAAAAGGGGTGGAGCAGGAAAAACAGCAAAGGGAGAGAGCTCCTGTGATGGAAAAGTCCCTGGAGTGGGGACAGGCAATGACTTAAAATACCAAAATACCCCCAGTTGTGGAGGGATGGGTTACCTTGCTTTTGAAACAAGGGGCCTTAAACACCTGACAGCTTTTCAAAGCAGTCAAGAGTTCCCTTCCAAAACGAGTCCCAGGTTCTTTTCCATGTTTCCAGCCTGAGGTGCTGAAACATCTTCACCCACCTCAGACCCCCGTGGGTAGGGTGTGATGGGTGAGATGTTTCACTGGGTACATGGAAGACCCATCCAGGTGTTGTGCCCCATGGTGCTGCATCACCCCTGGCTGCCTTCTCTCCAGGCACTTGGGCTGTTGGTTGTGCCACAGCTCACCCTTGGGGGAGGTTCCTCACTGAGGAAAGCATCACACAACATGAGGGGTTGGAAGGGACCTCTGGAGATCATGGATCCAACCCCCTGCCAGAGCAGGGGCACCCAGGGCAGGTCACCCAGGAACAGATCCAGGTGGGTTTGAATGTCTCCAGAGCAAGAGACTCCACAACCTCCCTGGGCAGCCCCTGCCAGGCTCTGCCACCCTCACAGTGAAGAAGTTTTTTCTTGTGTTTACCCAAGCCCTCTGTGCTCCAGCTTGTGCCCATCCCCCCTTGTCCTGTCTCTGGATGTCCCTGAGCAGAGCCTGGCTCCAGCCTACCAAAACTTGCCCTTTACATGTTACAGACATGAACAAGGTGACCCCCTCTAGAGCCCCAGCTCTCCCAGCCTCTCCTCTTAAGGGAGATGCTCCACTCCATCATCTTAGTGGCTCTAAGAGAAGTAATGACCAGAAATGGGTTTGTGAGGAGATAAATCAGAACAAGTGGCATCTGCTGATGGTTTGCTGGTGCTGGTGTACAGGGAAGGGTCTGTGTTGCCATTCACAGCCCTGCTCCAGGAGCTTTCCCATGTGGAGATGGTGCTTCCCATCCCAGGAGGTAAAATGCCTGTTGATTCAGCTCTGTCACACCTTCAGCAGGAAGGTTTGTAGTTAAAGGTATGAACTGTTATTCTGTGGCAATAGGGAAACAGCCTGTGATTCATAGGCACCTTTTCCAGATCATATTTACTCATCTTTATGGAGCTTTTCTTTTTGAATATTTTCTACTTCTGCTAATTTATTGATAATTACTTAGCACAGTAATTACACCCCAGTAGGCACCTCTTTCTTTTCTTTTGCAATTGCTCTTTCAGAAGCAGGAAGAACCTGCCTTTTAGCTATAGAGTGAGAGAAAACACTCTGCTTTCCAAAGAATCCCCTGTCTGATGATGATTCCTTTACCAAACCATTTGACTTTGCCAGGCATCCCAGGATATGTACAACGATCCCAATTTAGGCCTAGTCAAGGAACCAGGAGTGTGGATATTTGAAACCAGTTTGACTAAAGAGGAATAAGAAATAACCCTTCCCTGGACATGAACTTGTGGGTGGTGTGAAAAAGACAGCAGGGCCTAAACCTGATTCTCCAGTGGTGACACATGACTCGTGCCTGGCCCAGAGAGCTGCTGACCCTCACACCCTGTGGGAAGGCCACTCAAGGTTTGCTCAGCCCTACACCACCAGCCTTCCCATTTTAGCCTCCCAGGGCTTGGGGGTAGCAGGTTATTTAAGGAGCTCAGAGTGTGGCCCAAGCAGAAACCATGCATTTTTCAAACCATTTCCTATTTCTGGAAGACACCAGTCAACTATAGTAGCATGTAATTACACTCTGTGCAGTGCCTTCTGGGTTTATTGTGATGAAGATCTGTAGCTGTTGAAGAGCAGCTCCAAAGAACTCAACTATGTCTGGAGACTCACACAGAATGGGAGCCAGATTCTCATCTCTTCTTACCTGGCCCAAAACAAAGGCTGCTGCACTGGTGATGACAGCAGGGTCCAAAGAACCCCAGGTCTGGCTGTGAGCAGGAGAGGAAGCTGGATTTGCAGTAGCTGGCTGACAGGGCTGCAGTGTGTGCCTGCTCTGCTCATGCCTGTTGATGACACTTCTGCCATGTCATTTTTTGGCTTGCCTGTTGATTTTAAGAGGAGATACTTGAGAAGTATAATAAGGAAATGGTAATACTCTTATTTAAAGGAGTACTATTAATTAGTAAAGGCCACAAACTGAAATTTTAATTGGAACGTGATTTTATTTTTTAAAAAAGAACAGCCAACCTTCCCTGCAATTGGCAATGCAAATACTGTTCATAGCTGTGTATCAGTGCATGAGAACCAGGAAGGAAAAGTGATGCTAAAAACCAACCAGAAGAGGACATTTCCTCTCAGACTGGGTGGGTTTTGTGCTGTTGATCATGGCTGGGGGTGGTGGCAGGTGGGCCCAGGTTTGGAAGGGCCCTCCTGGGGCTTTGACCTGGTAACAGGTTTTTCCAGCACCCGATTCCCACTGTCAGGGAGTTCTGTCTTACAGCAGTTTGGGGTTTCACCCCATTCTTTTTCCTAGGAATCTTTTTGCACAATCCTGGAGATACATCCACATGTCTGGAAAAGGATTAACTTGTGGAGACTGATCTGTGAGAGGCAAAGCAAGAGGCTGGTGTGTGAGGCAAAGCTGAGCTGGTCCTGCTCCCCCAGAGCAGACGCTCCGTGTAGCACCGTGTCCTCTTGCTGGGGTGGCCAGTCTGTGACTATTAGACCAAACATCCAGCAGTCTTTCCTTTCCTTATCTTCCCAGTTAAACCAGGAGATTGTATCTTCATCTTTTGTGCTTAGTGCTCCCTGGAAGAATTCTTTTTTTTTCCTCTGTGAACTTACCTAATCGTTTGTGGAACCCGTTGATCTTTTTTTTCTCCGTAGCATCCTGTGGCAGTGACCCTGCAGTGTAATAAAGCTCTGTATAGATAAGTGCTTCCTTATGTTGTTTCAGGTCTATCCCTTAATATCATAAATACACTCCGTGCCCTCTGTATCATGCAGTTTGAATGAAGTCTCTGTGCTTTTTATATTTGAACTGCTTCTCAGTTTTTTTGGTTGGTTTGTGTTTGGTTTGGGTTTTTTCGTTCCCTACTCCCAAGCTGAAAAACACTCCAGAGTTCAATCTTTTCTGGTAAACAAACCACACCACACATTTGATCATTTCTCTCACTCTGTTCTAGTTCTGCTAGAGGTAGTTTAGAGATGAGGGTGGATATGGGACTCCACAACCACATAACTGCATTCAAGATGTGATGTTGAAGAGTGGAGAGTAGAACGTGTCTGGTCCAGCGTGGCACAGCAGAGGTGGAGGGGGAGAGGATTGTTGTGTGGGTGCTTGGGGCAGTATAAGCACCAGGAGAGGAGAAGAGTTATTTAAGCTAATGGACAGTGTTGGCATGAGAACGAGTATAAACACACCAGCAATAGATTTAGGCTGGAAATAAAATTTCTGAAGTAAACAACACACAAGCAAACCAGTAGACAACTGTGGGGGAAAGGGTGTCAGATTCTTAGAAATAACTTGTATTTTAAATAGTACAAGGCAGTGGTGTTAGTCACCAGATCTGGAGCCTCTGCAGGTCATGTGTCTGCTGCCATTTTCCAGCAAAGCTTTTTTCCCTTTTCATTGTGTTTCCCATCAGAAATGCAGGGGAGGGGAGAAGGTCTCCCAGTTGCCACTAACAGAGCTCCTGCAGGTATTTCCCCAGATTGATGAAGGTATGTGCAGTGTTAGGCACTGGACACCATCAGTTGGATTGGATCTGGGATGAGGGGATCAAAGTGTAAATTCAAACATCTGGATAAACTTCACCTTGAAAGCAAGGTGATTTTTCAGAAGTGCTGAGCATTGTTTTACATGGAGTTTTCTTGACATTCATGGGGAGAGGTGCTTGGTGGACAAAGAACATTCCTGAAAACCTTTGAATAAATACTTCCAGTTTTTACTTGCTTGCTTACTAAGAATTCCTGCCATAGCTCTCGCCGGGCCAGCTCCACCCAGAGAAGCAAGAGCAGTGAGGTGCTGGTTCCAGCAATTAGTGTTTTCACCAGAGTGGTGTCTGAAGCAGATCTGAGCACGTAGAAATGGCAAGACATCAAAACAGCATCACTTCAGGAGCCTGCCTGGGGGCTACCACCAGGAAAGCAACATTCCTCCCAGGAGCAGTGGGAAAACTCTGCCAAATCCCCTCAGACAGAGCTGTCCTTGGGAGATCTATTCAGGGTGCTTCCTGGGGGAGCACAAATGTATTAGGAAGCAAATACTGACAATTAAGCACTTAAGAATTAAAGTAAAAATTGAGTTCTGGTGTTGGAAAACATCTGAGGGGGAGAAAAAACCAAGGTAAAAAGACAGCAAAGCAATTGTGTGTAAATTTTGTACAACTTGCCTTGTTCTGGTTGAGATTCAACTAAGTTTTACATCAGTGGCTCAGGAGCAAAAAGAGAATTTCAAATGTCACATTTTGTCCTTGCCAGGCAGCAGCTGAAAGGTGTTTGAAGTGATCTCACAAGCACAGAGCTGCCTGAACTCTGCTTGGTGTCAACAAGGATTTTAAATGCAAGTAGTCTGCGAGGAGATTTGCATATACAAATATGTGTGTATTGTGAATCCTTTCTTGTTGATAAAAATCCCAATTATCAAGTTCATAATCTGCTGCAAATCAGACGTTTCTCGGTAGCTATCAGATGCTAAAAATTAATTTCTCTTCCAGAAAATAAGTGAAATACAAAAGAAAATGAAGATTAAAATCAACTTAAATTTGTTTTTCTCTTTACTGATTTACATTGTGATTGGAATCAGTGATTTAAATAATTTTGAATATTCTTTGCTCCGTTGCACTGTAGGGTAGTAGATGCCGTGTGGTAGGAGAGAGCTGAAAGTTATTCAGATATCCCAATTCTGGCTCCTGACAAATCTATTAAGAAACAAAACCACATAGTTGAGGTTAGGGGGGATTTTTTATTCAGTTTTTGTTTTTAGGGGACTTCCCACAGTAGCTGCACACCTACGAGCAGAAGCCCTTTCCCTGCTAACTCCACAGGGGAGCAGGGAAAAAACCTGATGCACCAGAACTGGAGACTTCTTTGGCTTCTGTGCAAAGGAGTAGGAGCTGCTGGAGCTACTGGGAGTTTCCTGGGGCAGTGCTGCTGAGGAAGGCAGCCTGACTTGTTTATTTTCTGAGTGCTGTCTCTTAGGAGCATTCGTCCTCCAGACAAATTCAGCTCTGGTGGTGCAGGCCAGAGGAGTTTCCAGGGCTTGCTGCATGTGCATCATGTGTAACGTGCCCAGGGAGCTTTCCTGCCTCAGTATTCTTCTGAAAGCTTTGCCTGGTGACTTGACAGATTATTTCTCACCTCAAGAGGCTGTACTTGAAATATTGTGTCCCTTCAGGGAGTAATTATAAATAGCAAGGACTTGAATGAGCACCTTCTTAATCTTCCATCTTTGACTTCATATTTTCTCTTCTTATCAACTCTCAGCCACTTGCTTTGAAATCTGACCAATGGCTTTATGTGATTAATACATCAAACAGGTAAATTAGAGCCATTCTGGCTCTGAGGAGAAATTTCAATGGATTGGGAAAAAAAATGATCAGACATCTCTGTTTTCAAACTGTTGTGCTCCAAGTAAGATAGGAGAAGATTTATCCATTCTTCCCCATTGTCATTCTTCTACCATATGCACGAATATTCAGTAACAGGAATTTTTCCCAACTGTGTCTTGACTGCCATTTTTCAAGATAGCAGGTTTCTCTGTTTCACGACAGTGAAAGTGCTGATGAAACCACTTTGGTCTTCAGGCCTTTTTCTTAGCTTCAAAAGTGAAAAGAGTTGACAGCTCTCAAATCTTTATCCCCAGGAGCTTGAGTTGGCCAACAAAACCAAACCAAAAGCAGAGGTTGGCACCCAATGTGAGTATTTCCAGCACCCTTGTGCTCTCCCCCACACCCACACTAAAACCAGCTGAGCTCTGAGTTAGGTCTGTGAGATGTGATGGTTTGTCTCTGGATCCAAGCATGTTGGCAGAGCAATGGGGAAGGCGTTTGTCATTCCACAGGACGTGCTGTGCAATTATGGACATCAATCCTGCATGCACTTCTCAGAACAAAATGGAATTGTATGTTCTGTCCCTGAGAAGATGGCTTCCTTTTGGTTCCACAGCACACTGAAATTAAGTCTGCTGAGAATATAAATGAGGTTTTGTTTCAACTTTATGACTTTCCTGCAGGCACTAGTGGACCAGATAGAAGAGGTACAAAGTGCTCTCCTCCTTGGAAATTAGCAAGTACAACCAAAGGCAGGGATGGATTCTGGGGAAAGCAAAGCAGCTCTGAGCTTTACCCTGGCATGGTTTGGTTGGTTGTGTGCTGGGTGCTTCCCTCCAAATCCAGGCAAGGTTTGTAGGTGCCAGCAGAGCCCCTGAGCACCCATGGGAGAGCTGTGCTTCAGCTTTTCCTTTGCTTCCCATTGTTCACCTCTGAAGGTTTGGTCCCTAGAGGTGAAAGCTGCTGCCCACATGCTGGATACAAGTGCCTGCCTCAGAGCCTTGTGTGCTGTGTCACAGGGAAGCAGGTTCTGGTTAATCCACTCTCAGCTACAGCAGCCATCTCTGTTTGCTTGTTGCTTCACTGCCTGGCGGGCGCTGATCTCCTTAGCAGCCTGTTTCACTAGGATTTGCACTGACATGGAGGCAGCAGGGCTTGGACGAGCTGGATTGACCCACAATCCTGGCACTCTGTGAATCCATGCTGTGGAAACACAGCAGGATCTGTGGAAGGTGTGGCAGGAGTTCCATCATTTCCCTGTGGATAGTGCCATGGCTGGCTCTGGAGAGAAGAGCCTGTCTTGTGTGGTAGATGAACTTGATGTTTCACTTCTCTGCAGTATTATTTATGACATTTTTAAGCTGACAGGGTGGGGTGTGTGTGTCTCTGTGTTACTGAGGCTTGTGAGAGAGATGGAGCAAGTGAGTTATGGTCACCACGTTCTGTCTGGGCTCTTGCTGATTGGAGTGCTGCTCCTCTGTTGCCCTGTAATAGTTGTCCTCCTTCAAGAGACCGTTGTCCAACCCTTGCTGCCTTTGCTTCTCCTGTGGTGGGTACTGGTTAGGGAAAGTATGTGGAGGGAGGATCCATGTTTTCATCTTGAGTTATTTGGTCAAGGGTTGATCAACCAGGCTGTTTATGAAAGAGATTGTGATGGCTCCTCGCTGCATATGATGACTGCTTTTATGTCATAGTTCACAGAAAAGAACAGGCAGCAGTAAAGTTGTGATACTAGGTGGGTATTTCAGTTGTCAGAATGTCACTGCTAGCGTGGGGAATATGACTGAAATATTGGCTACAACCCCTGAGAAAAGTGTCATGAAATTTGCCCAGGCCCAGCAGTTCAGGTCGTATTTCATGAGAATGGACACTTACACCAAAACAATGAACATCAGAAAGCTATTGGGAAACTCTCTTATTCTGATACAGGTCAATAATTGTGATTCATAAACATCTCAGTGGGTTTCCTTTCCCCAAACATATGTGCTGGCCTGCAGGAAGCAGCAGCAGCTTCAATCACAGGGTCTTTTTCAAGGACTTGCATATAAACCATTTTGAGGTTGTTTTTCCAGTTGTTCCCATGTAAGTATTGTTTGGGGTTTTTTTTCTAATACCAGCTAAATATAACATTCCATAAAGATGCACAAAAAGTTTCAAGAGAAGTTTAAATGAAATTAAATCAACTTTATTTCACCTCATATTGGGGATCATAGAATCTTTTAGACACTCTTGTGTCTAAAACCACAGATGCCATTCAGCAGTGGCTGAGATCTGTTGGCACAAGACATGCTTTGGAGCAGGGGTTGTCATCTTCCTTCCCCCCCATCTTGGGTTTACTACTTAAAGGTATTTGCATGAGAATAAGAGCTGGTTCTTTGGCACTCATCTGCTCCTGCTGTTTATTCTTCGCTTGAGGTTATTGTCTCAGCTCCTGACAACATAATTGGTTTCTGTGGAGAAGATTATGATATTGATGAGACTTATCTATGACTTCAGGTGAGGTGCAATCAAAGCAACAGTTCAGAATAGAAGGTACTGCCTTTTTTTTTTTTTTGCCTGCAGTTTTCACTAAGGTTCATTCAGCAGTTTCACTGAGGATGTTATTTATTACTGAGTTACATCAGCAGAGCTGAAGTACAGCCACAGTTACACCAAAACAGGCCCGACTGGGGTCACTGCTGCTTGTTTTGATTCCTGAGCTGATGTAAACTGCACCAGGCTAGGCAAATACACTCTGTTCACACGAGGGGTGCTCACTGCTTCTGATAATTTAGTGTTCTTTAGTGTAGACAGGCTGGAAGAATTGAGCTGGAAAATGCTCTCCTAATAGTTCTTTCTGTGTATTAAATATTTCTTGGAATGGTTAACTGCTCTTGTACAAGATAAGATTTTTTGTGAGTGATTACAATCCGAAAAGTCGATTTTATCCTGGTGGTTTCAGTCACTGATTCCCAACTTGCTATTTTATCCCATAACCCATCCCCTGTTTTTTTAAGCACCATCTCAGCAATGTTTGCTGAGCGTTTGGAGATCCTTCTGAGATCTGTGGGCACTGTGTCTTCACTCCTAACATAGTCTTTGGAATTAGAGCTCTTTTCCCAGTGGAATTAGAGCTCGTTTCCCAGTCAGACTGCTGTTGTGAGCAGCAGCCTGGCCCAGTCTCTCCAGTGCCAGGGCTGGTGTGGGTTCCACTGGGCGACCTGCCACAGCCCTGCCAGGCTAACACAGAAATACCAAGAGTGCTCATATGCCTTGCAGATGAGAGGAGTGGGATGATCTACCTCGTGGTTTCACTTGCTGTGAATGCCATCTTGCCCTGGTGTGACTGGTGGGTTGTCCTCGGGGGCTGGCACAGGTTCTTTTTTGTCTCCCATCTGGATGATGGAGCCAAAGGGCCGGAGGGAGGGAGGAGCAGGAGGCAGGTTACACAGAGCCTGGGGTGGAACTGGCACAGTCTAGAGGAGACCCGGGCTGCCCACGGGCAGGCGTGGGGCTGGGCGTCTTCCCTCTGGGTGCCACCTGCCCTCTTGCCCCTGCTGCCTACAGTCCAGCCAGAGCCAGGGCTGCGATCCTGTCAGTGATCCTGGCTTGCCTGGGAAAGCTCTCCTTTGTAGGCCTGTCATGAGACAGCATCCCCCCTCCTGAAAACACCGGGTTCTGATACTACCTTGTGATTCTGAAAGCCAAGGCCTTAGGCACATGCCTTTCGTGCCTCAGCTTTCATCTGCTCTGCACAACAGGGACAGAAACCCGAGGAGAGAGGCTCAGCATCCCCCAGCACCACTGTGGGGCAGGGCCCTGCTTCACCCCTGGCCTGGCAGGCGAGTAGCAGTGGGAGAAAACATCACACAGCAGTGGCTGGAGTTGGCAAGAGGGCAGAAGTAGAGGCGAGAAATGGCTATGGAAGGAATTCAGAGTAAGGAAGGGGTGTCATTACGTGATTCACTGGCTGGAACAGCAGTCTCCTGTAAATGTGTGTAAAGTTTGGCTGTGTTTGGTAACTTCAAGCGGAGCAGACAGGTTTTGTGTAGCTCAGGGTGTCACAAGGGCGTGAGGCAGCACTGCTGCTGGCTCCTGGGCCAGCTCCTGCCTGTTGCTGCCTCCTCTCCTGGGCTACCCCCAGCGCTGGTGCAGCCCTGTGCTAATCCAGACCAGGGAACCCAGCTGAAACACGTCTGGCAAAAATCCTGATGCAAGGACCATTAGATGTGCTGCTTTATGGCTTCTTGGTTGCTCAGCACATGCAAATATTTAATCTCATGTTTAATTCTGTGTTGTGGGCGTAGGAGCCACGGGCAAAATCCTAACAACTCGAGTGGAATCGGGATTTCCCCTGAAAGCAGGCCCATAAACCCAATGGGAAACTGAATTCTCGGGCCTGTGCGTCTTGACCCTCACTCAGATCCCGAGGGCAGAGGCCGGTCCTGGCGCTGGTCCTGCTGCCACCTTTGGATCCACAGCAGGTCCCCGGCTGACCAGCGGGGAGGGTATTTCGGTGTAAAACCCCGGCAGTGGGTCAGTAGGACTGGAAATGGTTCCTCGAGAGCGAGCAAGAAAAGAAAGGGGGGGGGGGGGCCTGTGTGCGGAGCGGCGGTGGAGCCAGATGTGGGCAGCTCTGCGAGCCCGATGGGTCACCTTCCATCCCATCCCATCGTCCCAGCGCCGGCTGTGCCGCGGGCAAGGGGCAGCGCTTGGAATCCCAAAGTTTGCTCGGTGCCTTCCCCCCCTCCCGAGGGACGGAGGCTCCCTCCTCCCGTCCCGATGCCGGCAGGTAGCGAGGTGGAGGGGTGTGTGCGCGCGTCTGTCTGTCTGTGCGCGTCTCCTTTGTCTCCAGCAGCCCGTGCAGCGCCGTGCACCCTGCGGGCGGGCGGCCGCGCATCCCAGCGCCGCGCATCCCCTCCCCTCTCCTCTCCTCTCCTCCCAGCCCACACCCAGGCAGGCCGAGCGTCGGCCCGCCCCCGCCGGCCCCCTCGGCAGATCGCGGGGCTAATTACCAGCAGGGGGCTAATTGCCAGCAGGGCGTTAAAGCCCGCCCGCCCCCCTCGGCCCATCTACCCCCTCCCTCACATCCCCCCCCCCAGGGCCGGGCTGGGCCGCGGTGGGGCGGCCGGTGCTGCCCCGGCCGGGCGGCCGCGCTGTCCCCGCTGTCCCCGCAGGCCGGCTTTGTGCAAGCGGCCCGCGATTGGCCGTGCCGGCAGGGCCAGCCCCTTCCTGGCTGCCTGGCATGAATATGCACGGCCCCCCTTCCTCCTCCTCCTCCTCCTCCTGCATGTGTGTGTGTGCGGGGAGCGGGGCTCCGCCAGCAGCGCCGCTCCAGCCATGTCAGCTCGGCTCCGCCTGGGCCCACCATGAGCCATGGCCATGTCTGCGAGCGCCGACGAGGAGGACTACGAGTCGGAACCGGAGCCCGAAGCGGGGCCGGGGCCCGAGCTGGGGCCGGAGCAGGTCCGGGGCGGGCGGCGAAGTTTGCAGCAGCAGCAGCAGGGAGGGAGGGAGGGAGGGGAGGAGGCCGGGGCCGGGCAAGCGCCGAGCCGCGCCGGCAGCGGGGCCGGGGAACAATGTGGGGTCGGGGAGCGGCCCCGGCCCGGGGCAGCGCCGCCCGCCGAGGGGCTGCACCCGGCGGCGCCACCGCTGCGGGCGTGTCCGCGGCCCCCGGCGCTGCCCGCCGAGCGCAGCCTCCCGCCCGGGGCAAAAGCACGGCCTCGGCCGCCGTGGGGGGCAGCCGGAGTTCGGCACCTCCCAGGGCCCCTCGCCGCTGCCGAGGAGCAGACCGTGCCTCTCGGGGGGGCTCCCTGGCCTTTCTGCTCTTACTGGGCTTTTATGCCTAGATATATATATATTTATTATTATGTTATATTGGATTTTTTTCTTAATAAGATTCCTCAAATAGCTGAGGGGGCTGCAGGACTTCAGGAGAGTGTATGATGCTGAGCCCGGCTACCTTGTCTTAGTTTGATTTATAGCCAAAACCTCCTTTCTATTCCTAGGGACGAGGGATGTAGAATAAAGAGAAGGATGTGCGCTGAGACGAAAAGAGAACTTTTATTAATACTTTCAGGGTTCGTTCTTTGAAGGGTTTGTTTGGGGGTTATTTTGGTGGTGTGGGTTGTTTTGTTCATTATTTTTGTTTTGTTGTTTTTTTATATGAGGAGGATAAAGTTTTTTAATTTATGAAGTAATCTGTGAAAAATAATCCAGAACATATGTTCTAGATCGTGTGTTTTACTCTCTAAAAACTGCCTAAGCAATTAAAAAATGCACCAGGAATAGAGCTAAACATGTGTATGTAATTTGAACATAAACGTGATCGTTTTGTTCATAACTCAAGGTGTTTTGCTCTTTAAAATTGCCTAATAATTAGCTTTTAGGGATGAGTTTCTCCACAGGCCGTGTGTTGTGTCTGTTCTCCAAAACCCATCTGGTTTCTGAGAACTTTACTGTGTTTTGCTTCCTAATTACACCAAGAAAGCAGGGCCAAAAAGAGGTTGGACTGGTGGTGGTGGGATGCCTTGAGTGCTCCCTGGGATGCATCCCTGATCCCTGGGATGGCAGATGTGGTGCAGAAACCAGAGATGTTGATGTGCTGCTTTGGCCTGGTGGAGAGTCACATCAAGAACCCAAGCTGGGTCTTGGATGAGTAACTTTATTAAGTCTTAATTTTGTGGATTGTGGAGGCCTGTGCTGCTGCTGGACTCAATGCTCAGTGTCCCAGCCTCCTTCCTTTCCTTCAGCTCAGTCCCATGCCAGCCCTTCTCCAGGGTGTCCACCTCCTGGTGCAGTTCCTGCTGTGGGCTTTCCAAGAGCTGCTTGTTGGGTGATCATTGGCCTCAGCTGCCAGGTACCAGCTGGGGAATAGCTGCTGGAGGTGCTGGCTCTGGCTGGGTGACTTTGGAAAGTTGGTTGGTGACGTTGTGAGGTTCTTCAGCTCTTCTCATACCCGAGGCTTGGAATTATTCTTGTGTTTCAGGGAGTGGAGGTCCTGCTGGTGGTGGTGTTGAAAAGGCTTGGGGTCTTGGACCTGCCCAGCAAAGACCTGTGGAGTGTTTGTTCCAGTGGCACAAGGCCCCCGTGGCTCCAGCTGCATTTCCTCACTGTCCTGCTTTCACATCTGTACTCACCCCTGTTCCTACACAGCCCGTGTCACCTCCGTGTCCCAGAGCTCTGGTGCCACAGTGCCTGGTGTGTAACAGGTGGAAAGGCTTCAGCTCTACAGGTGCAGCTGAACAGAACAACTTCACTGCTTGGGCAGGAGCTGTGGTTTTGGT
>VYZU01025070.1:0-10712 GCA_013401355.1 Ceyx cyanopectus | reverse complement strand
CACTGCCAGTATAAGCACAGGGTCTCATTCACCCCATTCTATTAATTGCCATTGTTTTATAACAAAAACTTCTGTTAAAGAAAACAGTAATCAAGCCCAAATCCAAACATTTCTAATATATGCTGCCCCAGTAGGAGTTTTTTCTTTGAATTTCTAATTAAAACCTTTTAACGAAAGACAGCTTGAGCCTGAAGTCTGTCAGGTCTCCCCTTGTCCTTGATGCATTCTGAGGGGGGATAAAAATAAAGACCATTTTACTTTTAAAGAAGCTCCAGTTTCCTGAGACATTTGTATTCAGATATTACTCTCTCTTTCTCATGGGAGCACAGCTCTACTCTTCAAATGAAAAAGAAATAATAAAACACATCAAGAACAGTGGACCTCAGACCTACTCTTTCTCTCCTTGTCTTGGAATGTTATTTCCATATAGAAAGCTACTCTAATGGGACACTTGTAAATGGCAGGGAATTTAGCCCTTGTGGAGTCTTCTCCAGAAATTGGATTTTTGCTTAAGCAAACAGCAAACCATTCAGCAGGGAAAAAGCTATTTATTTGGCTGCCTGTTGAAAAGCCTTACAAAAATACAATTCAGTCTGCTACAATCAGTGAAGTCAGTCTAGTACACCCTGAAAAAAAGAATCAGGTGGATGTTGAAACAATCTTTGAAGTGCTGTGAAAGTTAATATGAAATTAATCCAGATTTTTCAGTTTATTTATAATGGGATCATGCAATCTAATACATAATACTAATATAAATCACTGCCTGCATATCTGAATGTGGTTCAGTTGCATAACTCTGGGCATGGATGGAATCTGCATGTTCCAGTCTTCCTGTGTCCAAGCTTCTAGAGCAGTTCATCTCCGAGGGAGGGCCAGTTGCATCTCTCTATGATGAGGCAGTACTTCACGTGGTAGCAGAACTGTTTGGGTTTTGTTAAGGTTGGTATCATTCTGTTTGTGAATCTGTTGCAAGGCATTTTTTACAAACACTAGTTGACAAACATTTAGGGAAAAAAAATAAAACCCACACCCAATTCTAAGAGAACCAGAAAGCAGAGATTGTAAGCTTGATTTGACATCTCCATTTGAATTTTTGCCTTGACTTGCATGAATACATTCCATTACCTCTGCTAACTCTTCTAGAAGACTGTTGTCTCACTAAATACACAAACTTCATCTACAAAATTTATTGCTCAGTGTGTGATCCATGATCACACTGCTCTCTTTCTTGAGAATTTCCTTTCTTTATGTCCCTCCCTAGTTCATACATCCTTTTGTACCTGAATAATTCATAAATGTTAATCTTTGTCATCTTCATGAAAAGATCCCCATTTCATTAATGTGGTGTTATTTATGTGTTCAGATTGCTGTGATGATATGAAGATGTTGCAAGTTCACACAGCCTTACTCCAAACAGCAGTCCAANTGTTGTGGTGTTCAGCAAAGCATGTCTCAAAAACAGCTTGACATTCAGAAATTTTCAGTGGTGTCAGTATCTTGGTAGATGGCCTTACAGTTTTTCTGTTAAATTGCTGCTGCCTTCCTCAAGCTAATCATTTTGCTTTTAATCTGAAAAGTTCCAACTTCTGTCACTTGAAAAATGCTGAAAAGAAGAAAGGAACAAGAAAAAAATCCCTTAAATCTGAATTGCAACCCCTAATGAGAAAAAAAAAAATCAAAAATCTGTCATCCCATTCAGAAGAAAGAAAGCAAAAATGCTATTTTTTAAAAAGTGAAATAAATGCTTTCCCTAAACATGCTCGCAGTTGACAAAATGCTGGATGTTTAGGTGGCAATTATAGCTCTTTCAGAGACTGTCAAATCTTGTCACAACACATGTTATAAACGAGGACAGATTTAGACATGCTTTCTGACAGTTATGTGTAGGATGTGGATGGTTGGCAGTTAAATTTCAGTAAACATTCTTTCAATAATCAATTCTAATCCTGCAGATTTAGAATGTCTGTCCTAATATATCTAAATTAAATCCATCTCTGTGAACTTTGATTAAAAGCTTTCCATTTTCTTTTCCCCCTCTTTTAGATGCAATAACATTAGTAACTGATATTTCTTCANAAGTTGTTTTATCCTTTAAAATTCTCAAACACACAATTGATGTATGTCATGATGTAATTTTTTTAGTGATCCGAAGCTGTATTTTCTATAAATCAGTTGTCCAAGTAGAATTCTACCTTCAGAAACATTTTGAAAAAATACTGGTTTTGTCATTGTTTCGTATTAGTATTTAATGCATATGCATTATGTTTCAAAAGCAGATTATCAGAGTGAAAAAATGGCAAAAAAAAATATTTTGCTTCCAACTCTCCTCCATCACTTTCACTCCACCCATATGTATTCCTACAGCAATGAAAATCCATGACAAGCTTCATGCTGTTGTTCAGATTGGAAGCAGAAAATGGTTCAACGGGGGGAAGGATGGCAGAAGGAAGATGGGAATGGGAAGGAATTCTCCGAGTGAATTGTTCTATTGTGATATTTAAGTGCTGCTTCAATTAGGACTAAGTGAATACTCAAAACAAGGGAAACTGGCCTTTATAGTTTTAACTGGGAGGCAGGTGATGATTAATTCTTTGACATCTTTCTATTCAGCCAGATATAGAATTGACTCAAGTGCATTACAGAAGACGAAATAGCTCAGTGAATTATACTCCTCTCCATTATGGAGCGGAAAAAAATGGCATTAACAAAACTACAGAGTGAAAGTCATGGTATTTGAGAGTTCTCTAAGCACTCGGTTCATGATCGTTCAGGAATTATTCAAAGGCTAGAGATGAACATGTCCATTAAACTGTGGTCTTAAAACTTCTAAGCGTTGTGTAATTTCATGATACTTTTCAATTACATATAATAGGATAGATGTGAACTTTCATATTCTTCACCTTTCTGGTATTTATAGACATGCTTCCCATAAATTAAACCTTTCACCATTACGTACAACGATTTATTTTGCTGACTTGTTAGATGCTTCTTTTTATTTGGTAACTTATTTCCTTTGTCCTGTTTCTAACTACCAGGTTGGCCTTAGGAGTCCCTGTTTTGCACTAATGCCATCATGTTTAGGTTGCATGTGAACGTGAAGAGGCAATAGTGGGGCTGTTTCAGCAGCCTCTGTGTTTTGAATGCTGTGAGCATGTATGGAACCTTTCTCAGTCTTGGTAGTGCTGTAATTAATACCCAGAAGCATGGAACAGCCAGTAGATGGGAGAGGCTGTGCGGAGCTGTGGCTGCACTTCTCTGGTTTTCAGGTGTGAAATGTGGTACTAGCTTGCAAGGATGTTGAGTCTCTTTAAGATGTCCAAGTGATAAGCCNAGCATCATTTCAGTTGGGAATAGAATCCAGTTGAGTATAGCAGCATTTGCTTTCCCTTACCTTCTCTTCATCCCTTATTTTTTCATCCTTTGCCAAGTTATTATTGCAAATACAGTGGGGACTACTGTTTTGTTGCTCATATAGTGATGGCACAACAACTTCTGGGAGTCTTTTCAGAAAATTTCAAAGAATACTGAAATTACTATAATATATATTTGGGGCTACAGGGCTGATTTTAAGCAGTTTCAATACTTTGTGTATTGTACTCAAATTTTTAGGTCAAACAATTAACAAATTAAAATCTGTACACAAACATATTGAAAAGTAACCAAAACAAAAAAAAAAATAATCAGCTGTTCAGATACTTTTTTGTTGTTAGACACATGTTCGTAGACATGACTTTGTGAAACTGAACCATAACCAATCTTTTTCTGGTAAATCAATTAGTTGCTTACCTCAAATTAATATATTTTAGGTGAATCATAGAAAGTTTTGGGTCTGTGACCTTAAAGATCATCTAGGCCAACATCCCTGCCATGGGGAGGGACACCTCCCACCAGAGCAGGTTGCTCAAAGACCCATTCAACTTGTTCTTGAACATGTCCAGTGATGGAGCATCTACAGTGTCCCTGGGCAACCTGTTCCTGTGCCTCAACACCCTCACAGTCAAGAACTTAAATTAACTCTCATTCATCCTCCATGATAAGTTGTTTTATCCTTTAAAATTCTCAAACACACAATTGATGTATGTCATGATGTAATTTTTTTAGTGATCCGAAGCTGTATTTTCTATAAATCAGTTGTCCAAGTAGAATTCTACCTTCAGAAACATTTTGAAAAAATACTGGTTTTGTCATTGTTTCGTATTAGTATTTAATGCATATGCATTATGTTTCAAAAGCAGATTATCAGAGTGAAAAAATGGCAAAAAAAAATATTTTGCTTCCAACTCTCCTCCATCACTTTCACTCCACCCATATGTATTCCTACAGCAATGAAAATCCATGACAAGCTTCATGCTGTTGTTCAGATTGGAAGCAGAAAATGGTTCAACGGGGGGAAGGATGGCAGAAGGAAGATGGGAATGGGAAGGAATTCTCCGAGTGAATTGTTCTATTGTGATATTTAAGTGCTGCTTCAATTAGGACTAAGTGAATACTCAAAACAAGGGAAACTGGCCTTTATAGTTTTAACTGGGAGGCAGGTGATGATTAATTCTTTGACATCTTTCTATTCAGCCAGATATAGAATTGACTCAAGTGCATTACAGAAGACGAAATAGCTCAGTGAATTATACTCCTCTCCATTATGGAGCGGAAAAAAATGGCATTAACAAAACTACAGAGTGAAAGTCATGGTATTTGAGAGTTCTCTAAGCACTCGGTTCATGATCGTTCAGGAATTATTCAAAGGCTAGAGATGAACATGTCCATTAAACTGTGGTCTTAAAACTTCTAAGCGTTGTGTAATTTCATGATACTTTTCAATTACATATAATAGGATAGATGTGAACTTTCATATTCTTCACCTTTCTGGTATTTATAGACATGCTTCCCATAAATTAAACCTTTCACCATTACGTACAACGATTTATTTTGCTGACTTGTTAGATGCTTCTTTTTATTTGGTAACTTATTTCCTTTGTCCTGTTTCTAACTACCAGGTTGGCCTTAGGAGTCCCTGTTTTGCACTAATGCCATCATGTTTAGGTTGCATGTGAACGTGAAGAGGCAATAGTGGGGCTGTTTCAGCAGCCTCTGTGTTTTGAATGCTGTGAGCATGTATGGAACCTTTCTCAGTCTTGGTAGTGCTGTAATTAATACCCAGAAGCATGGAACAGCCAGTAGATGGGAGAGGCTGTGCGGAGCTGTGGCTGCACTTCTCTGGTTTTCAGGTGTGAAATGTGGTACTAGCTTGCAAGGATGTTGAGTCTCTTTAAGATGTCCAAGTGATAAGCCCATGGAAGGAAAGGGAGTCTGCTTTTGCCAAGTTTCAGCTGACCAGGGCAGGAGAGATGTGCTCCTCACCTTGACCAGCAGCAGTTCCTTGCCTTGTAGCTCTGGTTAAAGCAAGGAAAGGTTCCCTTTTATTAAGCAAAAGTAATTTTTAAATGCAGGTTTTGTGCCTCTGAGGAAATCTCTATGCTGACTTTGTGATAGGTCTTTATTAGGACATATAGGCTATATATAACACCATTATATCATGAAAAAGGCATTATCATTTTGGGCTTTTTTTAATTAACATTTTCAGTTAATTGAAACATTTCCCGTGCTTGTGCCAGATCCCTTATATGTTAATAGCAAAAGATTTTACTCTAATAACACTAACTATAATTGAGAGTGAATGCATATGAATTCTCAATGGCACTGGGGGGAAGAATGCTCCAAAGGCACAGTAAATGTATGCATTTTGTGTTTTAGGGGAACGGCGGTGCAATTACTGTATAACCCTCACTTACCAACCGTTTTAACCTCAATTTAATGTGTGGCAGTTCTCCCAGAATGACCTTGATGCAGTGCTGAATGTTTTGCATTTTTAACAGGCTCGAACAGATACAAAGAAATGTATTCCCAGTTAATGGGATATTATGTCCAAACCTTATTTAACATTTTATAAATTGTATTTATAGAAAACCTCCATCTATTTGCAGTATATTAAGTAAAATCCCTTTAGTCAGACTGAGCATTTCTTGTGTTGGCTGAGCATCTGATCAGTTATTACTTTGTATGTGGAGAGGTGCTATTTAAAGACTTACAGACTCCCTTGAAGTAAATTGTACCCTCNGCCTCAACACCCTCACAGTCAAGAACTTAAATTAACTCTCATTCATCCTCCATGATAAGTTGTTTTATCCTTTAAAATTCTCAAACACACAATTGATGTATGTCATGATGTAATTTTTTTAGTGATCCGAAGCTGTATTTTCTATAAATCAGTTGTCCAAGTAGAATTCTACCTTCAGAAACATTTTGAAAAAATACTGGTTTTGTCATTGTTTCGTATTAGTATTTAATGCATATGCATTATGTTTCAAAAAGAAATTGATTTATCAAGGAAATGGGTGTGTCTGTCTTTGGAGTCCTACTTACTGCACTCCCAATCTAATACAAAGTTAGGTACTATCCTGTCTGCCATGCAGTGACCAATTTGAAATGATGCATAGTGACAAAGAACAAGGTATATCCTGTCTCCACCATTGTACCCTATGACATGATGACAACATCACATGATTGTAAGAAGCATGATCAGTTTAGGGGGAAAACGTTTCTTCTAGCTAAAACCAGACTAGTACAAAGAAAAGAAGAGTTCAGGTTTCCATTTTTTTCATACTATTAAATATCTGTCAAAAATGCACATATATTAGAAACCCACATCGTAATGTATTTGACACGGTTCACTTCAGTATTTCATTCACCAGGGACAAGTAATCTGCCTGTATTGCTNAAGCACTCGGTTCATGATCGTTCAGGAATTATTCAAAGGCTAGAGATGAACATGTCCATTAAACTGTGGTCTTAAAACTTCTAAGCGTTGTGTAATTTCATGATACTTTTCAATTACATATAATAGGATAGATGTGAACTTTCATATTCTTCACCTTTCTGGTATTTATAGACATGCTTCCCATAAATTAAACCTTTCACCATTACGTACAACGATTTATTTTGCTGACTTGTTAGATGCTTCTTTTTATTTGGTAACTTATTTCCTTTGTCCTGTTTCTAACTACCAGGTTGGCCTTAGGAGTCCCTGTTTTGCACTAATGCCATCATGTTTAGGTTGCATGTGAACGTGAAGAGGCAATAGTGGGGCTGTTTCAGCAGCCTCTGTGTTTTGAATGCTGTGAGCATGTATGGAACCTTTCTCAGTCTTGGTAGTGCTGTAATTAATACCCAGAAGCATGGAACAGCCAGTAGATGGGAGAGGCTGTGCGGAGCTGTGGCTGCACTTCTCTGGTTTTCAGGTGTGAAATGTGGTACTAGCTTGCAAGGATGTTGAGTCTCTTTAAGATGTCCAAGTGATAAGCCCATGGAAGGAAAGGGAGTCTGCTTTTGCCAAGTTTCAGCTGACCAGGGCAGGAGAGATGTGCTCCTCACCTTGACCAGCAGCAGTTCCTTGCCTTGTAGCTCTGGTTAAAGCAAGGAAAGGTTCCCTTTTATTAAGCAAAAGTAATTTTTAAATGCAGGTTTTGTGCCTCTGAGGAAATCTCTATGCTGACTTTGTGATAGGTCTTTATTAGGACATATAGGCTATATATAACACCATTATATCATGAAAAAGGCATTATCATTTTGGGCTTTTTTTAATTAACATTTTCAGTTAATTGAAACATTTCCCGTGCTTGTGCCAGATCCCTTATATGTTAATAGCAAAAGATTTTACTCTAATAACACTAACTATAATTGAGAGTGAATGCATATGAATTCTCAATGGCACTGGGGGGAAGAATGCTCCAAAGGCACAGTAAATGTATGCATTTTGTGTTTTAGGGGAACGGCGGTGCAATTACTGTATAACCCTCACTTACCAACCGTTTTAACCTCAATTTAATGTGTGGCAGTTCTCCCAGAATGACCTTGATGCAGTGCTGAATGTTTTGCATTTTTAACAGGCTCGAACAGATACAAAGAAATGTATTCCCAGTTAATGGGATATTATGTCCAAACCTTATTTAACATTTTATAAATTGTATTTATAGAAAACCTCCATCTATTTGCAGTATATTAAGTAAAATCCCTTTAGTCAGACTGAGCATTTCTTGTGTTGGCTGAGCATCTGATCAGTTATTACTTTGTATGTGGAGAGGTGCTATTTAAAGACTTACAGACTCCCTTGAAGTAAATTGTACCCTCCAGCTGAGACCTGACACAGTGCAAATAATACATCCAGTATTCTGTATAGTCTTTGGTGGCAGACTGCTGGTTTTGAGATCCCTCAGAGGCATCTCCAGCCTTAGTTGTACGAGCCAAACTTTTGTGGATTGGTACCTTTGAAAACTTCAAATGCTGTACAATGCTATCAGGGCAGTGGAGGAGCTGATCTCAAAGTCCACTATTAAAACTTCCCTCAAGGACATTTTCATTAGAACTTTGTACATGGACAGTTCAAAAGACTTGGCTATTGATTTTTGCTCAGAAGTCCTCGCTGTCTTCTTGTATTGTTCAACATTTTGACAGAATTTCAAACCCCACAAACCGTGGCAGCAGAAGATCCCAGCCAGGATTTGATGCTGTTCATTTGATTTCTTCAGGCCACATCCTTCCTGTGTCCTTGTCAACACTACAAGGAGAGGAGCCGTCTTAGAAGATTTGCTAAAAGGCAGAAGCAATTTCACAGCAATCTAAAAAAAATCTAACCTTTCAACATACAGAAAATCTCTTTTAAGTAAATAACCTTTTTAGCTGTAAAATTTTGCTGAGACATTCATTTATCAAAAACATAGATAAAAATCACTGCGTGTTTATCTCTTCACCATTTAAAAATTGCATTAAAACCAACCTACCACCCATGCATGTGGACCATCCTAAAATGCCTCTAGCAAACAAAATCATTTCATTATGTAATGGAACTGTTGATTTAAAGTTTGTGATGCTAGAAGATGAGCAATTAATTATTACCATCTGCACTGCCTACCCTTACCTTATTACCATTTTCATGGACACTGTGTAATGAGGTTCATTTAGCCTCAACTGCATTTCCAGGATAATATAGCAGTTCAAAATTAATAGGATTTATGAAGAAGTTAATGAATGAGCAGTGTAATTATTTCTGTTTAAGGAAAAGCATGATCTACTTGATCTTTATGAAAGATATTGCAGGTTTTTTAATTGCTAGGTGCTTACATACTACACTGGTGGTTGACAAGGCTGACATTTTCTCACCTTTTCCTTGATTTCACTCAACACATTTTGAAATTAAAAAAAAATCAAGATAAATACCTTTCCTAAGGTGGAGAACTATTGAGCAGAGCTTTGTTAGAGACTTCGTGGTCCTGTCATATTCTAGATTATTACATTTTATTTTATTCATGATCTACATCACCCTTCTTTATATGACTTCTGAATTCCTAAGTTTTCAGACTCCAGAAGAACATTTCAATAGGTACTAACCATCCAAAAAATGGTTAGGGCCATCTCTTATTCAGGAATACCAGTAAGCACCGTTAATTTTCCAAATGTGCTTACCTCTTCTGAGACAGAAATGTTTCTACCCACAGATGAATTAGCCAGCATAGACACGGAATATATTACCAGGTATGGTCAGTACCTTAGTAATAATAATTAGTCCATTGGTCTATGTGTTTTAAGACCTCTGTCCAATGAGCAGGATTTCATGGAAGGAAGAAGAGCTTGTCTATGTCCATCAGGTTTCAGTATTTCAGAATATTCTGGTTTTTTCATTATTAGAACATCTTCCCTGCACAATATGGCTTCCATATTACCCATGGTTTTGCCTAAATGTGAGAGACTATTTGGAGAATGGATCCTGAATACTCATCCCAGTGTTAATAGCTAGGCTCACAGATGCCTAATTTAGTAGTTACAATTGTACACTTACAATTTTTTAAGGATAAAATATGCAGAGAAACTTTTACTAGTTTTGGATGTAAGAAGAGGTGCCAGCAGAAGAGAACCCTTGGCACAGCCATAGCTACTGCTCAGTTAAGGTGTTTTCTCCATGACTTGGTCAAACAGGTGATTTCTATTCCAACAGAGTTGGAAACCTACCAGATCCTGGGAAGAAATACCTAAAACAGGCATCAACTATTTCAGACAGGTGAAATAATGTAGAGTTTTTTGTACCTTCACTCACAATGAGCTGTAAGAACCCCTTTCTTCTTTTTCCTATGATTTCATCCCAGGAGCTCCCTGCAGAGCTGCTGCTCCTCCTCCCAGGACAATCCATTTAATGACTTTACAGTTTCATGCCACTTCTTTTTCCTTATGGAATTTTTCTTCCCTCAACATCTGTCCTGGAGCCATGCATCCTTCCTTACCCCTGTGCATATTTTCTTTGTCCTGCACTGCGGATATTTGTTCTGAAAAAACATGCAGGGAATTGGGCTATTAAAGAATATTTATTTCTGTTGAAATTGGAAGCCACTGAGTCATTTATCAAGTTCGAGTGTGAAGATTTTCTTTTTTATTAGAAAATTGTGGACATGGTTGAATTGACACGGAAGTTTTGGTTTACTTTATTCTGATTTTTAATGACAAAACCATTTTTTAAATCAAATAATTTGAGATCATTCAAAAAGATCTTTATAACAGTGGATGAGATGGCTGGTAGACAGCTCATTAGTTGCAATGAGGTATGTTTGATTCTGTCTACACATTAAAGTTCTGGTGTATTCATGGAAAAAAACCCAAAACAATAAACA
>VYZU01025056.1:3917-20331 GCA_013401355.1 Ceyx cyanopectus | reverse complement strand
ATCAGCCCCCAGCCTGTACTGATACATGGAGTTGTTCTTCCCCAGATGCAACACCTTACACTTCCTCTTGTTAAATTTCATTCAATTTTTCCCTGCCCAGCTCTCCAGTCTGTCCAGGTCTCTCTGGATGGCAGCACAGCCTGCTGCTGTGTCAGCCACTCCTCCCAGTTTGGTGTCATCAGCAAACTTGCTGAGGGTGTTCTCTACCCCCTCATCATTAATCTTTCCTTTTGGATCTGCTGAACTTTTGGATTCCTCATGGCTCTGTTTACTCTGTTTAGAAACAGCAACACTGATTTGAGACCTAAACTTAGAAGCAAAGAAGAAGGAAAAGGACATCTTCTGTACCTAGTAAAAGTATTTTGACTTCTAAGCTGGTCACGAAACAAAAAATCTTCTAACCGCTGAAAACTGGTCTCTTAGCCTAGGTGCAGAGTTCAAATCTCTTTCTTGTCTCAGTCCAAGAACATCCCCAGGGCTGTTTGATTTTGTCCTGCTTTATCCTGAGCACCTTTTCCACATTTTATATAAATCTAGAAAGCAGAACTGATTATAATGACAGTGAGTCCCATCTTCCAGAAAGCAAAAGAGCTAGAAAAAGATAGTAAAAATGCTGTCTAGCTGCACCACTACTTGAATGATTCCTTCTTTCCCCTTCTCACTATACCTTGCACCTTTTCTGACTATGAATTTCAGGTCAGTCCCATCAAAGTCAGCAGGAGCTTGGATGGGACTGGCTTGAAACAAGAGTTGTTACCAAGTCAGCAGGAGCCAGTTTCTTTGTCTCCACATCAGGCAAAACATTCACTGGTGTCATTAACAGGGAGTCTCTTTCTACAGTTTTACTCCTCTGGAAAGAACCTTCTGATTTCTGCTTTGGGGAAAGCATTAATGATGCCGATAGGGAACTCAGTTGCAGGTTGTTTCTTGCAGAGTATCAGGATTTTGCTCTATCAAAGTGTTTCTGGATGTCTCTTAGGGCCCAGGAAGTATTGCCGCTCTAATTCCCGGGCCTGGTTTTCATCTAGTTTATATTGCTTCTACCCTGGTGTGACTAAACTGACCTGTAGAGTCTTTTCTCTGATTCAGGCTAGAGTAGCAGGTTGTAGTTACCTCAGAGATACAGAATTCATTCTTTCCTATTCTTCCTCTGTTTTGGTCATAATGGCCAGATCCTGATCTTAGTTTCATCAGCCTGAAGTAACTCTGTTCATGTACATCTGTTGAATATATTTGGTGAGAAGCCACCATGGATCCTGTCTGTATGAAGGAGCTCAAACCACACCATCAAGCCAGTGTGATAGAAGACATGGTGGTCTAGTGGTTAGGGTTCAGCACTCTCACTTCTATGGCGTGGGTTCAATTCCTGGTCAGGGAAGATTCTTTGTGACTTGGTCTAGGTAATCCTGCTCTGGCAGGGGAGTTGGACTAGATGATCTTATAGGTCCCTTCCAACCCTTAATATTCTGTGATTCTGACTGGGCAGGCTCCTGCATAGATTTTCATTTATTTCATTTTCAGTTTCATGACTTAAGCTAAAAGCATTTCCTCCAGAGTCCAGGTTTAAAAGCTTCTAAAAAGAAGGATAACATAGTGATTTGTACATATGTGCAAACGCACCAGGTTTTGAGTGAGAATCTTGGTAACAGGGACAACACTTTAATTTCTCTTTTGTACAAGACTCCTAATCCTGTTGGTACCTGACAGAACAAAACCAACATCTTCTTGCACATTCTATTTGATGTGAGGAGCTTCATCCCAATAATTTATTTGCTTAGATGTTGATGTATAAGTTGTAAACTGGCACCTAATCCCACCTCCTGTTACCGCATGAATCAGGTTATTGCAACGTTATGCCTCGGTTTCCCCATTATAAAAGAGGAATAGTTTCCATTTATTTGTATGCAAAGTACACTTGAGGATTAAGCAAATTACATAATACAAATAATGTGAAACTCAGATGTTGTTAATAAAGAGTTTAATCTGTGTATTGCTTTAAAGTCTCAGAAGATAATTCAAAGTAGTAGAGGTGTGTGAGTGTTTAGAAGGGAAGTAGTAAGAGCATTTATGAAAAAGATGAGCAGTCTTAAGGTGACTTTACCTGAAAGGCTATCATAAGCATGAGGGGTGGCTTGAATTGAATGACAGAATTGTGGGTATGTTTAGTTGTAGAAGTAAATGTAAAACATCTGTTGGACCTGTGTATTTAATTCTCCTGGGAGTGGCTTTGAAGCTATATCCCTCTGTGACTACATATTTCCTCTTTCCATGTTGGTGACTACAGATGAAAAGAAATCAAAATATGCCTAAAACAGTCTCACATGCCGATCAGGCTTTGGTATTTCAGGCTTGTACAGATTGTAAGACTTATTTATGGTTTATGTTGTCACTAGTGATCTCCAATAAAAACCCTGGCCTTTTATCGTACATTTGGTTCTTGTTATATCCTAGGCAATTAGACAGCAGATCCAGGTATTGAACACACATTCCTTCACTAGCTATCTAAAATTAAAGGTAATCATAAAGACATTACGGAACACATTGAGATTTCCTTTATTACAACATTAATGTGACATTATGCATCTCACTCCATTTGATTAGCATATGGTGCCTCAGTGCAAATCAGTTAACGCTGATGCATCTATTAAAGTGTCCAAGCAATATTCTGCATCTCCTAAGTGATGCACAATAAATATTCTGCTGTGTGTCTGCCCTCACCCAGCCTCCTTTAGTCTGACATAGCTGTAAATCTCTCCTGATGAACTGTGTGTGTTGCTGATGAAACACCAGGATGCCATTGCTGGAATTGAAAGTCCCTTGCTGGAAAGTGGGGACAAAAATTTGGAGTCAGATTTAAACCCTGTGTTACTTAACTAAACTCTAATAGTTTGCAGAACAAGGTTCTGTGTTATGGAGTGATGAAAGCTTTAGCCTCCCAAGACTCTGCTGTAACCATATTTAGTTCTCCCATGAAGTTAGCTATGTAGTGTGGTGCCTTCCTCTGCTGCCATAGAAGTGAACCAGTTCCCAGACATACCTCATATCCTTTATTAGGGAAAGATCACAGACTTAACACTGCTCAATTTGTCCTGCCCCTTGCTACAAGCTATAAAAGCTGGAATTAAAATCTTCATTGTAATGGTTTGATAAATTTGAGTTTGCTTTGTGGCTCCCTGGTCAGTTTTCTATTTGACATTTGGACTCACTTTTTCTCCTGTTGTTGGAGTAGAATTCTTATTGCCTAATTCTGTCTTTTTACATTTTAAATTATGCCTTTATTTAGAAATTATTTATCCGTTTTGCAAATCATAACTTCTATTATTAATTTTGTGCAATATTGGAGACATATACACAAAGTACTCCATAAAATTCTATTTTCTTTTAAAAATATATATTATATTGGTGATAAAAGAATCAACAATGCTAGGCTTTGTTTCTGGAGTGGAATGCATTTAAAGATATTTAAGAATTAGAATAAAGGTTGGGGCTTTTTCATAAATTCAGTCATAAATCTCAGCAAATGCTGGTGGTTTGCCTCCACATAACTACTGTGAGATTGAAACCAGTATAAATATGTTAACCCCAGTTCCATGATGGGAAAAGTGCATCACTGGATAAGTTATATGATATAATAACAGTAGTAGCCTGGATAAATATATAGTCTTATTTACTCCATTGTCCTAGTATATCCCTTTTTAGAGATTGTCTCTTACTGAGCAACTCCATTTGTTCACATGGGTGTTCTGCCTGCAAGACCTCAATATCTTGTCACTTACTGTAGTGAAGTAGGAGCTAAACACTTAAAACATTTGCTTTTTGACTGTGTCAATTGGGCATTTCAGGAATCTAAACGACCATTTCAAAGTGCAGCATATCCTATTTTGAAATCAAAATCTCTGATGTGCTTTTGAACTTCTCCAAATACCACCCTGCACTTCTTTACTTAATGATTCTTACACTATGACAAGGAAAGATAGCCTAAAGTCAGCTGAATCAGAGAGTAAGCAAAACTGTTCATTGAATAGTCTATAGAGAGAGATCATAATGATAAGAAAGTGTGTTAGTTGTATGTAACCATGGGGCTGTTCTATTCTGAGTTGACGATTGCCTATCTTCCTGAAATTAACTTCTGTATGTTTTGGGGTATTTTAAAGCTATAATAATCCTTTCTACAGTGTTGACATGAATATCCTTTTATTTATTTGTTCCACAAAATTAAATCCCTATTGGCAGGAAAGAAGGATTGTCTGGAAAACGTTCAGTAAACTGTGAATGCTGCAAATACTAGAGATACCCATGAATGTGGAGGCCATATCCAAATAAAGATGAAAGAAGGTGAGAGTAGAGGATGAAAAAGTAGGTACTTCAGTTTAATGAGAAAGATCTGAGTTTCTGTTATGTCCCTGCAGTTCTGCCTCTGTTGTGTGGGACTTGTTTATTTGCAGTGCTGTCTCATGCCCCTCTCTGCGAGCTCCTAATATCAATTTAACTTCCTTTTTTTTTTCCCCCCAACTTTTGTTGGGATTTGTTTGTTGGTTTTTATTTGGTTGGTTGTTTTATTTTTGTTGCAATGCCATTTTCCTCATGTCTAATTAATTACTGTGCTAACCATGTTTTCTTTATAATCTCACCTGGAGCAGTTGAACTGCAGCACCTCTTCCTGCTGCTGTGGGAAGGACTGGTCCTGGTGATAGTGNATTATTATTACTATTATTGAAAGCTGTAAACTGCAAGTTATTTATTCGAGAGACATGGACTGTCCCCAAGAGCTACTCCAGTTGCTTTTAGAGCTCACCCTATCCTTTTATTTGTGCAGAAACATTTTAATACTTTTAAATAGAATGCAAGTGCATCTCTATAGACTTTCTCATTTTCCCTGATTGAAAGGGTTTCAGGAAGATAGGATAAAATTTAGAGGCATGGGTCATGGTTTTGATAAAAACACTTCAAGGATTGCTGCTACAGGAATGTTATCTGTTAACAGCTAAGGTTTTCACACATAGTAAAATTTCAGGTCAAATATTTTCACCAAAAGGGTGTGAGATTTTAATTTTAAACGAAGCAAATTAAGATGATTGTCAGAAGTGGGTACAAGACGGAGTGAGTTACTTCCCTTCACCACCCACTTTCACGTAATATCTTTATCATGACCAAGTGGACATATTGGTTAAATGCTCCTGTCCCTTGTGCTGCTAACCATGTCACAGCCCTTGGTAAAGCTGTGTATTCATTCACATGGGCACATCAAGAATTTATTCCTCTGTAGGTGACAACCCTGTTTGCACCTATTAGCTTTTTTTTTTTTTTTCTGATGACATGATGCAGAACAGGCCCAGTGAACAGCAGCACCTACCTGGTTTACTCTGCCTGTTTATAAACAGACAGGATTTCTTCTGATGAAGCTATCCTCCAGCTACAGAGAATTCACTGCCATCAAGGTTGCAAAATGCACGGTAGTCATGGGGAATAATGCTTTAAGGATGGGGAAGAGTAGCTAAGACCTTAGGTGCAAGGTGGCTTGCTATACAGGACAAGAGCTTGGACCTCTGCTGCTTTGCCCTGGCACTGATTTCTCTGAAACTCCGAGCACTTTGGTTTACCTCTGAATCCTTCTTCCTCTGAATCACAGTGCTTATCTGCTTTGAGGTTTAATCAAGGAAGCTCTGTGTGTGCCATATACTGTATAAAATCAAGAGGCAATTATTAAAACTGGGCTTTGACTTTGTAAAGGTAGGATAACAGATGATGGGTAATAAATCTCATTAATGCTGATAGGGAAATAATCTTATTTTTTGAACTCTGGTGGTATTTCTTCCCTAACTTTTGTTACGGTTACTATTATTTATTCTGTTTTCACTATTTGTTTTTCTTAAGTACTGGAAACAATTAGATGACACAAAAAGCTATTTTTTTTTTCCCCTCGGGTGTCCCACCACTTTCAGATCTATGTTTATATTTAGAAATTATTGAAGTGCATTGTGTTGATATAGCTTTAAGCAAAATGCTTAGCTTTCAGATTTTAAACAATGTTGAGATTTGGAATCTGTTGAGCATAGTTGCATGGTTTTAACACAAGTTTACATTTTGAAATTTATGTGAGAGATTTCACTGTCCTAACATATTTGTTGTTATAGGTATGTGTATGTGTGCATGTTGACTGATATAAAAATTACTGACTTAATAGATTCTAATTTCTCTCTCTCAATTTGGGGCAGGGAAAAAGCATCTCCTGTTCACTCATGATGAGTAATCTGCTTCCTGTCCACTTATATGCATAGCTTTGAACACAGAGCTGCAAATCCAGTCTGAACTTGACTGCTGTCAGAAGTGTTTCTGCAGTTAAGAAGCTGCAGTGTAGCACTCAGTTCCACATGAGGAGAATCAGATGTGCTTTAGGATTTACTTTGCTCTGCAGTTCAGTACACCTCAATTCTGCAAGTTCAAAATGATTATATACTTAAAGATAGCTGCTGCGTTTTACTCACTTGTTGTTCTTGAGTGAAATCTGTCATGCAGCAAGCAAAGGCACGAAAAATAATGATCCAATTTTGGATAATTATTTGTCTTGGGATGATAGGTAGAACGTTCACGTTGAGGTTTTCAGAAAAGCAGAGCACAAAAATCTTGCTTGAGTAGGAGGAGACAAAATATTCAGTGATATATTAAGCCTCTACCTCTCTTTCCCTTTCCTATACAATTATAAGATTTTCATAGAAATACCTTCATGACATGCTTGAAAGAAAGATGGCTCTGTACAAAAGGAAAAAATATCCTTAATAAGGGCCATAAGAAATGCTAATCGTTAGAATTACTGAAAGACAAGTGAAATAGAGCATCTTTTTTTTTTTCAGATTAAAAAAAAAAAAAAAAGTTGCCATATTTTCCAGAAGGAAAACTGTGATAAATAAATGTGCAGGTGGTGTACTTGTGTAGTCTTGGGTTTGTAGTCCTGGGTTTGTTGGAGATGCTGACCCACCCAGACATGGGTGCATCTGTCTACCAGGCAGCTCGTCTCTGAGAAGCATCCTGTGCTGATTCCCAGACTCATATTGTAAAGAGAGAGACCGACTAGCCTCGTGCTTAGGATTTTACGATGGAGTGTAAATCAGGTCTGCCTGTACTTGGCCAAGGTTGAAACCCACAATGCTGCATGGTAATTAGATTTTTAAAAGATTTTTTTTTTCCTGTGGTTTATTTATATAGCAGTAATTACCTCCAGCACACAGTCACAGTGACTGCTTGTCTTTCATGACCATACTTTTACCCTTTCATTTGACTGTCCTGTGCTTCTGTGGGTAATATAGAGCTTCATTCATTATCCCTGAGCCCCTACCCCTGCCAGCCCTTGCACAGTGGCACAGCGGGGAGCACAAGGTCATTCTGTGGCAGCTTAAGTGGTAGTGGACGTGAAGAGCTGAGCAGGAGACATGTCTCTCAGCACTGAGCTGTCAAGATTGCTCCTACACCTTCCTCAGAGCCATGGTGTACACTGTGGGAACAGGGCTTGCCTGGGGGCTTTGAGAACATATTTCCTCTTCTTTCTGAGGTTTTAATCTTCAAGTGAGTCTTCCAGATCTGTCTTTTTCTGGGGTAAACATAGCTGTTGTACAGAATTGCTCCTTAATAAAGATCTCATTTTCTACCACTCCTTATCTCTTTCTTTGCGTCTCCTCTCTTTTCATCACTTCCCACCTCCTCTGCCCATGCAATAGCTTTTGAACTTGTTGCAGGGTTTGAAATGAATTTGACAGCACTTGTTTTATTGATTTAAAAGTTGTTTAGTTCCTACACATTTCATCTTGTTATGAGAAAACCATAATCAGTTAGCTTCCTGCTGAAAAGCCAAGCTCTAGCTTGACCTTGTTGTTTAAGACATGTAGGAAAGCAACCTTTTACAGTGTCCAGCTCCCAGAGCTCTGGTTGCTGCTTTGTTTTTTATAGACATCAAGAAATCCAATGATTAAATACTAAGGTATCAGAAATCATGACTTGTAAATTCAAAAGTTATAGAGATATATATATGTGTATATATGTGTGTGTATATGTGTGTACCTTGAAGCCATCATGCAAAGACCAATTCTTTTGGCATTGCATTTGGGCCATGGGGAGTCCAAGCTGTGCTGCATGATCAGAACCATGTTCTTTGAGAGTGTTTAGTGGCCCAATGGAAATCAGGACAGGTTTTGGGCCTAAAAGGTTGAGTGTGGATAGCCCAGTTATCCTTGTTCACATGATCTTGTATCAGCAACAAAGACAAGATCAAGTTCTTCGCCTCATTGTCTTTCAGACTCATGTAAATGTTGAGAAGTTTGAGGACAGAACAAGGTGTGGTGGCCAGTCTGTAATAAGTAAGTCTTCACATTAATTCTACTTTTCCATAGGAAGCTTTACAAGGTGCTTGGGGGTGTTTTCATCATATTCTTTTCTTTAAGTCTAGCAGTAATTTTTTGCATCTGCCATAGAGGCCTACCCACCTTTACTTCCTCATCTCAAAGGATATTTGTTTCAGGGCTATAGTTTCGCTATATTAACTGACTGAACTGAAGCAAGAAAGACTGTGGGAATAAGAGCTTTTTGAGTGGGAAAGTAAGGTACAGAAATTAGGAGTGCAGGATTCACCTCCTTGAGCTCTAACCTCATAAAAGCTGGGATGTAATCTAGTCTTAGTTTTCTAGAATGTACTGATGTCTACAGGGAGAAACACTTGGAGCGCAGTCCATCCTATCCAGAAATAGGGCACAATATCTCTTGAGGTGTCTATCTGTTTCTATTAACTTCTGAAAACATCTAGACGACTGTCTTAGAGCAAAGCCTAACTTCTAGCTGGCTGCAGTTAGGGAAGGAGATTTCTATGTAAGACTGTTTTCCTGAGGTCATACAAGGATCTTAAACCTAGAGTCACTCTGCTAGACCAGTGTTTGAGGTAGGAAGAGCCTAAGTGGATGCCTGCTATAGATCTCTGTGACTGTTCAGCAGGGCAGGCTTCAGTAAGCACTGTCTTCTCTCTCCTAAGAGCTCTGGGTGTTCCCAGTTACTACTGTTCAATGTACAGCAACTTGCTTCTGGACCAGCAGAGGCATGGGGTTTCCAGGGAATATCTTTATAGGGTATGTCAGAAGGCTTCAAGCAAAACATCTGTGAAAGAGAGCTTTTCTAGTACTCAGACAAGAGAGAAGGAGCATGCCTATCCACATGAGGTGATGACACTGTCTATATCAGGCCAGTGCAGACAGACAAAGAAATGCAAGTCCCTTTACAGTGTGAAGAAAAATAGCTTTTAAAAGCATCACCAGACTCCCCAAAAGCAAACAATGTTGGTGAGTCAATAAATGATGGAGTTCATAAAGCGCCATTTACTTCCCTCTCTGTCTGCAGCAGTAAATTCAGATCAGACTCTCAGTAGCTGTCTGGGCTCACAAAGGTCTTGATTTCTTTTTGAAAACCATGGACAACAATCACTTCTGTTTCCCAACTTGTCAAGAAAAAGTTTGTATGACTGACACAGGCACAGTGCATTTGATACGTAAGCAGTGGCCCTGTTTCCACCCTGTAATTTTTTACTTAATTTTTTTAACAATATTTTAATTCAACTAATTTCTAATGATTATAGTAACACAGATCTGTCTATTCTTATGGAAGGTGCTACTTATATTTTATCACTTACACAAGTTCCTGTCAGGATCTTGTGAACAGGATCTGTAGATCCTGTCTATAGGTATTATACGAGTCCTATCTTCTAGTAAAAAAGACTAATGAAAAGGAGGAAAGGTACTGATTTTTATATCTAGGGGTAGGAGGCAAAGAAAGCACTATTACATATTGTTGGTGTCTGCATCTAGAGCTCAAGATTGTCAAACATATTGCCCAACTGATGCCAGAACGTGATGACACTTGCTTGTCCCATGAGCTTGGCTGCTTCAAAACCACTGTGGCAACCCCACTTGGACCTTTCAAGGCTTATGGCTCTTGTGTCTGTTGACTGAGTTACAGTTCTTAGAGCTCAAGAGGAATTAGGTCTAATGTCTTCCCTATCTTTTTCAAACTCTTTCACCACCATGCTGTGCACCTGACTACCCATATATACACATATATGCACATATATAGTGTGGTAGAGATTGATCTAGTTCTGAGCAACAATTTGCAACTACTGACCATGGTATCACTGTCAGGTTACCCAAGGAGCAGACATGTGACTTTCAGTACACCACAGACCTGTGCCAATACTAGCGTCTGGTAGTGATTACAGTCTGTGGTAGGTTTTTTTGTTTTGTATTTTCAAGGTGCAAAAAGTATGTGCTATTTGAGTTCCGAGTGTCATTTTTTTTACACTCTGTAAGATAGTGATTCACATCACCATTCATCTGCAAAAAGCCATTTTTAACAACTGCAGGTCAGGAATCTGTTTTTCCTTCCCAGCTCCAGCCCACAGGGATTTTCATGAAAAAATTTTGTTTCAGAGCTGCATGCTGTATGGAGAAATGTGATTCAACAGATGCCCTTCCTGAATTGTTTCTTTAAAGCAGAAGCAAACCCTTTATAAAGCCAGATGTGGAGGGGAAAGAGTTTGTATATATGTGGATGAGTGTATCCATAGGTGTTACACATACAAAAAATTAGTTTTGCTCTCTTTCCTCAGCTTCCCGATTCCAAGTACTGTTCAAATGTTGGTGTCTGGTCCTAATTTTGCAGAACCAAGCTATAAGCAGCAAAGGAAAACAATGACACTGAGAGTCAGTGTATGGGTGTGGAGATGGGTGAAAACCATCCTATTCTGCATGAGACTGGAGGTAATTTCACATCCCTGCACTCCACTTTTTCATGTATCAATAACAGGTTCCAACCTGGTCCCTGCCCTGACAAGTCTACATAAGTGTGAATGGAACTGAGGATGGAAAGAATTTTGTTCTTACATACACTGAGCTACTGCCCGTGCCATGTAACCTGAACTGTTATTCAAGGAGTTTTCTTTGTCTCTCTACTCTCTCAGTCCAATTGGTTGCTATCCCTCTTCTGTGTTTTGAATGTTTGTTTTTGTTTTATTTTGGGGTGGGGGTTTTTTTGTTGTTTTTTTGTTTGCTTGCTTGCTTTTTTTTTGCTTGTTTTTTTTTAAATTTAATTTTGTTTGGTTTTCCTAGCCTCTTCCTTTCCATAGATTTCCCTTGTATGTATTTTTTGTAAAACTAATTTGTTTCCTGTGCATCATCTATCTGCCTCTCTAGTGAGGAATTGGACCTATTCACTTTTCACTCACAGATTCTACTTCCTCTCATTATTTGGTGTATTTTAGGGTTCTTTTCAATTATCATTATTACCCTGAAATGACCTACATGCTAAAAGCTGCTTTGTATTCCTGTAGACTGGCATGCAGTAATGCCCAGTTGGCTCCTCTCAGGCTGGTCAGGAGTTTTGTGACTGATCATAGCTCAGCTCCTCTCCTTCTTTTCTGACTTCCACCCACATAACTGTACCCTGGGAGCTTGCACAGAGCCACCTTCCACTGTGTTCCTACAGCTGATTGAAAACTATGCTCTGCTCCATAGATTAAGACACAAAGGTCCTAAATGAATGGAATTGTTTGGTCTTAGATCAGTCCTTCGATGAGAAATTCTGGAGGAAAAAATTTCCTCAGGTATTTTTCACATGGTTCAGCACAATTAGAGCATCTTGCTCTATATGAAAGAGATGTGAGGCTGAGGAAAATTGCAGTGTTGCTTGTTGGACCATGTCCTTTGCCCTGTGCTCCCTGCCTCTCACCAAGTGCAAAGAGCTTAAGGAAATGTTTCAATAGTAGAAATTATGTCAATCTGCAAGGGAGTGATTTTCCTGCACCTTGGCTNTTTTCATGAAAAAATTTTGTTTCAGAGCTGCATGCTGTATGGAGAAATGTGATTCAACAGATGCCCTTCCTGAATTGTTTCTTTAAAGCAGAAGCAAACCCTTTATAAAGCCAGATGTGGAGGGGAAAGAGTTTGTATATATGTGGATGAGTGTATCCATAGGTGTTACACATACAAAAAATTAGTTTTGCTCTCTTTCCTCAGCTTCCCGATTCCAAGTACTGTTCAAATGTTGGTGTCTGGTCCTAATTTTGCAGAACCAAGCTATAAGCAGCAAAGGAAAACAATGACACTGAGAGTCAGTGTATGGGTGTGGAGATGGGTGAAAACCATCCTATTCTGCATGAGACTGGAGGTAATTTCACATCCCTGCACTCCACTTTTTCATGTATCAATAACAGGTTCCAACCTGGTCCCTGCCCTGACAAGTCTACATAAGTGTGAATGGAACTGAGGATGGAAAGAATTTTGTTCTTACATACACTGAGCTACTGCCCGTGCCATGTAACCTGAACTGTTATTCAAGGAGTTTTCTTTGTCTCTCTACTCTCTCAGTCCAATTGGTTGCTATCCCTCTTCTGTGTTTTGAATGTTTGTTTTTGTTTTATTTTGGGGTGGGGGTTTTTTTGTTGTTTTTTTGTTTGCTTGCTTGCTTTTTTTTTGCTTGTTTTTTTTTAAATTTAATTTTGTTTGGTTTTCCTAGCCTCTTCCTTTCCATAGATTTCCCTTGTATGTATTTTTTGTAAAACTAATTTGTTTCCTGTGCATCATCTATCTGCCTCTCTAGTGAGGAATTGGACCTATTCACTTTTCACTCACAGATTCTACTTCCTCTCATTATTTGGTGTATTTTAGGGTTCTTTTCAATTATCATTATTACCCTGAAATGACCTACATGCTAAAAGCTGCTTTGTATTCCTGTAGACTGGCATGCAGTAATGCCCAGTTGGCTCCTCTCAGGCTGGTCAGGAGTTTTGTGACTGATCATAGCTCAGCTCCTCTCCTTCTTTTCTGACTTCCACCCACATAACTGTACCCTGGGAGCTTGCACAGAGCCACCTTCCACTGTGTTCCTACAGCTGATTGAAAACTATGCTCTGCTCCATAGATTAAGACACAAAGGTCCTAAATGAATGGAATTGTTTGGTCTTAGATCAGTCCTTCGATGAGAAATTCTGGAGGAAAAAATTTCCTCAGGTATTTTTCACATGGTTCAGCACAATTAGAGCATCTTGCTCTATATGAAAGAGATGTGAGGCTGAGGAAAATTGCAGTGTTGCTTGTTGGACCATGTCCTTTGCCCTGTGCTCCCTGCCTCTCACCAAGTGCAAAGAGCTTAAGGAAATGTTTCAATAGTAGAAATTATGTCAATCTGCAAGGGAGTGATTTTCCTGCACCTTGGCTTGAATGAGCAGAGGGGCCAGATCTGCCCTGGACCCATGTGTGAATTCCATGTCCCTACTGTCACTTGCATTAAAGACAGATGATTTTCACCTCATTCCTGCCCTGGCAACGTTAATCTGATGTGGCTTTCACAGCTTTAGTTGCAAATCCAATCATTTGATGGATGGGAATGTTTACGCACCCCAAATCTCAACTTCCCTGACTTCTCCGCCTCCTAGCTAGTGTCAGCCAACTCAGCAAGATCTCTGTCTATAAAATATACTAAGCAAGCTGCAACTTTGCAGTCTTACTGAGATTTATGGGCAGGCTTAAATGATAAAGGATTTTTTTTCTTCCACTTTTGTTCTTTTAGGCTTTTATAAACAAACGTTTTCCATGAGTAGCTTTGTTTTCTGGTCCATGTCAAGCCTTCTCAGCTGATGTGGAGACCTTGCCTGTCTTTCACAACCACTTTAATTATAATGAGAATTGTGGAAAACAGAGAGGTGAATTTCACTTTCTGAAGGATGGAATAAAACTCTTGCAAATGACTTTGAAGACTTATGTCTCCTTTTCCTTGCCAAATGAGAAAAAAATAGAATAGTAGGAAATATTGAGGCAGTTGTGGGAAGACCAAATGTGAGACAAAACTTTGACAATAAATTGACAAGTCAGATCAGATTGACAGTCATATCAGCACTCAGATCCTGATCTGTTTTGGCCAGAATAGGACTGTAGAGGGTTGAACATTATATCTTTTACCATTTACTTCCTCATGTGACTGTAACAAATAATATTGTTTGGTTTCGATTTTGTTTTCTTTCTCTGATCAAGGCAGATAGTTCAATGCATATTTGTGTTTGCATGTGAATGTTAATATGTGTACAACCCTGTGCAACTGAGGATGTGTGGGGCAGAAGTTATTGGTTGTGAGTACAGGAGAAGATTGATGCTATACAGAGTAATTAATCAAGCCATTTTTAAACCCTCTTAGACAAAATAAGTTCTATTGTCATGACTGGTCTCTTTCTCTATAGTGGTTTGGTGGCATCCTCCTTATACTACCTGTTAACCATAAACAATATGCTTTTCACTACATTAGTATCCTCTTTATAATCTCTGTTCCCTTCTCTGACTTTCCTTGAAAGGACAATGTCAGATAAAAATCAAATATTTACTCTTGCATGTGTAGACAAATCATTTGTGTATTATTTATGATGCTTCAGATTATGAAATTGGACATTATTTCAATCCTTTAATTGACTTGTCATCATATAGGCTATTTACATTAGTTCCTGTGGTGCTCCCAGTTTGGGCAGTGAAGTTGGAAGGAGGCTGGGGAAAAGAGCTTTTGGTCATAAATGAGATGCTTTGAGTCTTTTTATGTCAATAGAAAACTTTACATCAAGTGACTTCACTGAAAGACACAACATGACACCATCAGGCACTGTGAGTAAGCATGAAGTAGAATCATCTCTCCAAAACTGTTATCTTGTTTCTCTGGTCTCTCATTAAAGAAATACAAAGTATAATCTGAGGAAATTTTTGATTTAAGTATTATTCTTGCAAACCTAGCTGATAAAGTTTCATATTGACTCTTGATGTACACCACACAATGAGAGAAATGCTGTTTGGTAGTAAGAATTTGAGTCATGTGCCCTGAAAACTTCATTTGTGGCAGCAATAAAGTCAAAAGGTCTACGTTGAATTCAATGTTATCTTTCTAGCTTTATACTGATCTATGTTACCAGGCAAATCTGCTAATCCTAAGGATATCAGGAAGTTATTAATANAGTGAAGATACTCAAGTCCCTTTGAGAGATCTTGGTTTAGACTTTACATTAAGTAATTTTTTTCTTGTCTTGAAAGTTGCTCAATCCTACTGCTACTTTTTTGGGGGGTACACTGTGAAGGGCATAGAAAGGTTAAAAAAAAACCCAAAACCCAAACCTTCATCATTTACAAAAGTTTGGGAAGCAAAAGCCACCTTCTTATTAAAAAGCTAGCAAGTTTCAGCATGTGTGTTGATATGGGGTGCAGAGTGTCTGGTGACTCCTGCACATCATGTACAACATTACCTTCAGTTTGTGTTGTTGAATGATGAGCATGGACAGACTCAAGCCTTCTGGGAGAACCAAAAGCAACACTCTGGGATGCTGCAACCTTTTATTTTCCTTAGGGCATTGCTACTTGTTTAATGGACAGGTAGTTTGCATCACTCACATTTGCATCACTCCCATATGTCAACCATTGATTTGGTGAACACTAAGAACTGTCTGATTGCCACTCTGAGCTGACATGATCTGAAGACCAGGAATGCATCTAGTGTTGCACCTCACCCTGCATCAGGCAGAGCTGAGCTTCCTACAGCTTGCTCCAGTGGACCATAGAAGAAATTCAGAAAACAACTAGCCCTGGACTGAAGCTACATCACTTGTACTCTTCTGTCAGCATACACATAGGATTTATGCACATCTTAGAGATTAATCACAATATATTTCATTGACAATAGTTATTGTTAAAATGATTGGTTTTACCTTCTACCTAATGACTGTAGATAGGTAGACTGTATTTTGAACATGACAAGAAGTAATGACTGCCATTTCAATAGCTTGTAATGGATATTGTGAAGATTTTACTATGTTTCCTTTCTTTCTCAGGTTTTGGTTTGGTTTGGTTTGGGTTTTTTTTAAAGCAGTGGGGTGTCAAAATTCAGACATGACCATCACTGCCCGTGGCAGTAAATCAGTGACAGAGCCTTGATTACAATCAAGCTCTTCAGTTTATTGCTTAGTTCTTTAACTAGCTCACAGATAGAGGTGTACTGGCTGCAAGAATGAGATTGGATGGTGTGGATATTACTGGTATCTCTGCTTCTGTTTTGATTCATGGCCATGATTAGAGTCCGTGTATATCATCACTGGAGAACAAAATGTGTCATCTGCATGTTTTGTCATACCATACTTTACATCCTAGTGACCAAACACCTGAAACCAAAGACCTGTTCCTGCAACTCCAGTGGTGGGAACCTAAGGAACTTTTGAGAGAAGATATCTTAATCTGACTGATCTTTTTAATCAGTTTCTTTTCACAGATAAGTCTTACCAAAGCCGTTTCCAAGACTGCTTCTTAGGTCATTTGGGTGCAAAGTTGATATTCAAAAGAGGATCTTTGTAGGGGAGAGACTCACAAAA
>VYZU01025052.1:0-14692 GCA_013401355.1 Ceyx cyanopectus | reverse complement strand
CTGGATTGAAGCATTCAGAAAATATTCACTGCATCAATCTGAAATAGAAATTTCTGCAGATTCAGAGTACTCCAGGTGCAGATGTCCAGGCTCTCTGGTTGTTCTGGAGATGGGAGATGCAGCTACCTACCACTTAGAGATCCAGTGGAGCTCAGCATGGTAGGAAGTCAAGAGACTGGCTTGAGTTGCATTTCAAATGAACTGGCACATTATCAGAGCAGTCCTTCTTCACAGCTTCTGCCCAGACATTTTTTCTTGGGGATAGGCAGCATCCATTCTTCATTTGGAAAAAACTGTTCAGTCTTTTCCTCTTTTCATTGGAAATAGAGGAGTTTGATAATATTTAATATGTAGCTGGAACATTAGTTCTATTTAAAAATTGGCTGCAGAAATAAATCTTACACTGGTTTAATTTGTAACATCTGAAAGCAGATCCTGACTTAGGTCATCACTCCAGTTCTGCAGCTCCAATGAAACATCCTGTCCTCACTCTTCTTCCTACTGTTCTACCAGTCTTCCCTCAAAACTAAGGAGGCCTTGGAAATCTGGACACGAAATGTTTTTTGCAGTAATTAACAATTGCTACTAACGATACAGGCAATGCTAGAAGCTAATTCATGTTTTCTAATGATGCTTACATCACATCTCAAATTCTTCTGAAATTGCCATAGAATCAGGTTATATTTCAGTTCTGAAAATCATTGTTTTGCTACATGTGGAGCTTGATTCTTGAGCTTCAGAGTAATTGCAAGACTGACTGGCTTCTTGTTTATCTGAGAAAAAAACCCTTCAGCTACAGGGAAAACCTGTGGGGAAAAAATCTGTGCCTCAGATGAGTTTTGATACAACAACAGTGACATCATCACCTAAATGTCAGCTACTGTGTGGCATTTGCTGAGGAATAAACTATTTCAGCACATGCTGATACATATATAGAGGTACCTATAGGACTGTAGAGACTCTGCCAACTTCTTGTCTCATTCTACCTCTGAGCTGACTTTCATTTCTGCTCTTTATAGAGTATAACTCCATGCTCCATAGCTCCAACTGCTTGTATGTGGTTAGCTGACAATCACACTGCTAGTACCAGTGAATACCCACAGATCATTATCGACTGCAGCTCTTGGGGTACACTGATTAGTGGGCAGGCACCAAGGGTATTAACAGCACATTCTGCATATTGCTGACATGCTATGTTTGCTTAGAGCCAGACCTCTCAGGCAAGGGAATTAGTAGCAATGCTGGGACAATGGGTTGCCTGGTAATTGATGTAAATAGCTTGGTTAATGATTCTGCTAAACCAAAGTGGCATGTGATTGTAATGGAAATGCTACACTGGTTGGAAAACAAGATATTAATTTGGAGCATACGGACAAGATGAAATAATGTTTGGGGATTGAGTAAAGGGCATTCAGCTTCTCAAGGCTCATTTCCTTTTTCTGTAGTACTCCATTAAGTACAAGATACTCTCCTGGTTTTTAATGACCCCAATGTTTTTGCCTCGACAACTTTGCCTGGTAGAAATTTCCAGACACCTGTGATGGTTCACATGATTGATAACATGTTTCTTTGTGCCTGCTTGGATGCCATTCTTTAATTTCACAGAAGAAACTCATTGGGAATCATCACTACAAAGGAAAAATTAATTATCTTCCGTTCTCATCATGGTAGCAAGTGGTTGGAATCAAGACATTTACATTGATGTTGTTCATCTAATGGCATTGTATAATTTCATTTCTATTTTATTCAGTAACTCTCTAAATCAATTTTAAAAGACTACCTCCATACATTTTAAGAGCTTATTAGTTCTGGACTTCCTAGTTTTTTGGATGAGATGTTTCAGTCTGAAGGCAATTAAAACTCCCACGACAATTTAAACCAGCAGTAAGGTTGTTTTCTGAAGAGGCGCCAACAGGCCTGAGAGATGAGTAGTAACATGTTAATAAATGGACTTCATTTCCTAGTTTATATTGTATATGTCTTTTCTGTTGTTTAAACTGGAGCTCGTGGTATTTTTGTATGTTGGAAAACCACTGTTACTTGATGCAGATATTGGAAAAGATATCCATAAAAGTCGTGGTTTTTCACTATTATGATGGAAAAAGAAATATATTTACATTAAGGTATTTATGATGCAGTATTACAGAATCACAGAAATTGTCCAGAAGTGCCAATGGAAATGTCTCTGTGGCATTGCAAAAGTCTCCTGTTGCTCTTAATGAGTTGTCAGGGAAAAAATCTACCAATTGGGCATATTCATTCAAAGGTGTCAGCTTCTAAGCATTTAGTGATGACCAGTCACCATAAGTTTCAAAGTTGACCTTAATCAGTTCTCAGACATCAGCTATTGGAAGCCAGTTTTAGGCTTCCCCTTCCATAAGTAGGGCTTGGACAAACTCTCTGCACATCTTTGCTTTGTTTAGGTTTGCCATGATATTAAAATGTGCTTTAATGTAATAGTCAAGGAAGATTGTAGTAATTAGTTACATTTTGTCAGGAAACTGAGCATATTTCATTCTTTAGTAGATGATACTTCTCATACCTAAAAATGTAGTGACCTTTACTAAACATCTGCTGATGAAAGTTGATCCATTCCTTGAGAGTTAGAGAAAGATTTGGAAGGAAAGCTTGAATTTTCAGCCTGCAAATACAGAGTGTAGGATGATTCTGGCTCCTCCAAATGTCTGGAAGCTATTTTGTTGTTATCATGAGATGGAAGCATATTTAGAAACAGCAAGAAGTCACTGAAAAATTGAATAGTTGTTCTCAGGACTTAGCTATGGAAAACAAAAACCACATACATTTTGAAACATATATTGTATATATATAAAGGTCCTTTGTTTCTACTGCTTTTTGCCATGCACGTGACCAGAGTCCTCCAAATGAAACTCAAGGACATGCACAAGCTTGAGGTTAATTCTTTTTTGTTAGGACAGCACTTGTGCTTTGCTCCACACGTTAGTTGAGGTGCAGGTGCACTCCACCCCAACCTGAAAAGGACATGATCATTGCAGGATGCATAGATTAAAAAGAGCCCATCTTTAATGAATATAATGAAACAAAACCCTCAAACCACCTTTTCTGTTCCTGAACAAGAAACATTTTGTAAAATAAACCAAAGCTGATACAATAAACAAGCATGGGACCTTCACAGAACAGATTGCTTTAGGACTAAGAGATCAGAAAATGGTGAACCCAATTTATTATCCTCTGTGCACATTATACAAACCATCTGGGTACAGACCCCAGGGTGAGGGTAGTTATATCTCATAAAAAGCAAAGGATTATCAAGCGTATTGAAAAACACTGATAGTGGAAATTGCTTTTTTATTAATCCATGCTTAAATTCCCTGCCTGTAATTCTTGTGACCTAAATAGTTGTTCAATGGGAAACCTCAGTGCTCCAGAAGCTGTGTGAGATCCTTGTTCGCTTCCTTCTTTTGGAAAGACCACAACACTTACTACTTATACACCATTAAAAATGTTTTTTAAGTCTAGCATAAATAGTCTTCCATTAAGCTGTTGGTGTTTTTAAATTGCTGTCATCAGCAGCCCTTGCATGCAACAGTCCTCGCTGTGGTTCTGTTCTGCTGTTGCCGGCTGTGGGTGTTTCATAATGAGGCCTTTGGAGCAACCACGAGCCAAAAAAGTAGCTTCAAGTATTATGTGATGAAACAGAAATAGAAAAGCAAAAGGGTCTATCTGTTTTCCAACAAACTTAAAAAAGAAAACATGTGCCCCAAAAGATTAAGGTCAGTGGGAACCTTTTGGGTGAATGCAGTGAATTTAGGATGAGGGCAAAATATCCGAAGAGGTGAATGTTATTATTCCTGCCTATTATTTAGCACCCTGTTTCATTAGTGTGAGGATTACTGAGAAAATGTCACCTGCTGTTTCAGCAGAGATTTGCTATTTAATGTGTTTGGTGGGGTTTTGATCCCTTCTATTTCTATGTCTCTTAGGCTACCTGAAATACTTTGGAATTTACTGCAAAAGCAAAGGGTGGTGGAGATAACTCTTTTCAGTATATGAAACTGGGAATTTGTTCTGGGGAGGAACCTCTCAGATATGTGCAGGTGGGATCCTTCGTGTGGGTGGAGGAGTATTGACATGGTGTGTTGCTGGGAGAATAAATTCTGAGCAAGTGGGGACATTTCCAAGAGCATTGTTGTTCCTTAAGGAATTAGAAATTGCATGTCTTGCTGAGTTGGGAGCTTCTGTAAATTATATACCAGGAGCAGCAGAGGGAGGTTCAGGGACTTAAAAACCCATGTGATAGTTCTTGAAAAACTATGTTTGCTGTGCTACCTTAGAAAAGTTTTGATATACTTGTTAGGAGTACATCCGAATCCCACCTGTGGTTTCTGCTGGCTCTGGAATTCTTCACTGCCTGCTTTAAACTGTTGCTGAGCATTTCTGTGCGTGCTGCTAAATAGGTGCCATCTATCACTTCAGAGGTGGGTGACGTTATCCCTGTGTAGAGATAGATCTTGTAAAGCACTTTAGGATCCTTTGGGATGAAAGGTGCTATTTAAATTTGAGACTTTATTATTGTCTGTTTCCCTCTACAAATAAATCATCTCGCAAAATAGCTATGGAAGAAATTACTCTTGCATAAATGAATTCATTCTGTTCTCCCACAGAGAGATGAGAAAAACTTTATAATAACTATCAAATTGTTTTACAACCAAAATATTGCAATGCTTGAGTAGTTTCCTACTTGTGACTTTGATAATGAGTTTTTGAAAAGTAACAGAAAATGTTTCCAGAAATTGGAAAATAAGATTAGCATATCTGTTATGTAGGATTCTTTATTAAGTCAAGCTATTTCTTGTTTGGGTGATAATAGCTGTGCCTTTGTTAATTATTATTTCATATTGCCATTATTAGGCAATTAATAATTTATAGTAAAAGCTGCTTCTTTTTGCTATGTAAATGTTTTCATTCTTATTCATCAATTCCTTATTCCATTATTAATGTGATTCATAAATACATTGCATTTAGATCCCCTTATAGGAGAGGAGATATTTGCTACTGTATTTTCCCTTTTGTTTGGATGTGAGGTAAGATAAGCATGAAAGCAGGGGAAGATGCCCAGAGTTTTTAGGGGATGTACCCACATCTCTGAAACAAAACAGAGGTGTAAATAATAGCTGCATAACTCTTACATTGTCTTTGATAAATGGTTATTTGTATTTCATGATTTATCTGTTGGTTTTGCCCTTTGAGTAGAGTGGCTCATGGGTTTCTGGCTGTGTGTTAGAGACAGCAGAAGTGTAATGTGGCTCCCTCAGAGCCTCTCTCAGCCATTCTCCTCTGCACAAGTCCTGCTGCGTTGAGGCTGAGCAGAGCTGTGCCCAGCACCGTGCCCATACAGACCACAGCTCTCCCAGCCCTGCACTCTGAGCTTCACCACTCTTGGCCTCTGCCCCTCCTGCAGATATCAGAACAGCTGGGAATGAGCTTTGCCTTTCTCATGGCCACAGCCCCTGTCTTCAGCTGGAGAGTTACCAGCTCGCTGGGAATTCTCGTCAGGCATCTTCCCGGCTGCCAAGATGTGCCAGCACTGGTGCTCCCATTACTCCAGGCTCAGCTTTGCTGAGGCAGTGCCTGCCCCCATGAAGGGAGATTGCAGCAGCCAGTGCCTGGTGTGTGTGTTTGCATTCTGCCTTATCAAATGTCATCATGTTGCTCCAGTCCTAAAATTTAACACATGTTCATGCAAGGCTTTAATCCTACTTCATCTGGACGATTCCCTTGGATTTGGTGGCAGACTGTGTTTGTCCATTCCTAGGTTTTGTTAGCAATTTGAGAAGAGGGAACCTGCAGCACGAAAGGCATTTTTTTATTATGGTAAATGTCAGTGTTTGGGAATTACTCATAATAATTTTATCAGCCCCTGCCTAAGAAAAATGAACATTCAGTAGAATGATTAGATTTAAATAACTCAGATTTTACATAAGGGAAACATAACATGAAGCTTCTTTAAAAATAAACAAACCAACACTTCTCTAGCAAACACTTTTTTTTTTTTTTAATTACAAGTTATAAAGAAACAAAACACTGAGCTCTAATTCTGCATTCTTGATACTTTAGGTGTTTGTATGTCCAAGAGTGATAAATGTTAAACTTAAAGCAAACAAAAATTAGTTTGATGTCAGCTTAATCTCTATCATGATACAACGTGAATGGTCCCTTATTTTTTACTGATATTTTAAAGATGCTTCTCAAAAGAGCTGCTTCACTCAAAGCATGAAATAATCAAGCATGGTGATATTATTTACTATGGCTCTGTTGCAAACATCAGCACTTCCAACTCCAAGAACTTGGATTTCATGTCAACAGGGAATCATGTACATGGCTTTCCAGGTCTCTGTGTTTTCTGTCTTTAAAATTTGTATTTGGAAACAGTGAGACTCCAGGTGTTTTCATCTTCTCTATTCTAGAACTACTTTTTTCTGATAAAGACCTAGTTGCTGAGCCTCTCTCCCACCTCCTTCATTTTTTATGCTCTTCTGTGGACCTTTCAGGTGCCCTTCAAGAAAGTGCTGATGTCTGTAGCCCTATGGCATCTCTCTCCTATGAAATACATGCAAAGGAAGACATTTGGATGAAAGGGCAGAGAGGGAAGAGTTCAGAGGTCCCTTTGGATGTTTGGGGTTTTTTTTTTCCTCGATGTTCCAAAATAAGAGAGGGGACATTGTGGGAGCTGGACCCTTCTAAATAATCCACCACACAGCAACAGATTTTCATCTGAGCAGTGCCCAACACACTATCAATGCTATGATGTGGGTCTAGCTGAGTTAGAAAGGGACTGTGTTTGGATTTCTTTGTGAGCTGCATTACTGTGGGGTGTGCGTGACTCCCAGACACTCGGCTGTCACAGTTAATGTTGCTCTCACTTTACTTTGAAATGCTCAATTGAAGGTGCCTTTGGATTTTGGAACTGCTCTGAAATTTGCTTGCAAGCATTAAGGCTTTGACCTGTGTTGGTTTTCATTGCTGGGACTGGAATGTGTATGTCATGAAGTATCTCATGACAGTGGTTGAAAGAGCAAACTATGATGGAAAAGTCAACTGGAGTTTTATTCTATTATGGCTTATTACTGGCATGACAAGGTTATTTGTCCCTCTCTATGTAAACAACATGACACCACCACTTTCTCTATTAATGTCTGAAAACTGGATTAACATTGTGAAGCAGATGCAATATCAGAGGCCCTCACCTGACACTACAATGATAACTCATAGTTTAATGCTTTCAGACTAATTGGTAAAAGCTGTACAGATTTAATTGTTCCCTTTCACATATGTTGCTGTAGCACAACTAACTAATGCCATCCAGTGGTAATGGAACAGCATAAATGGAATGTGTCAGGCTTGCTTACCTAGGATTGGGCAGTGGTGTTCATTGTTCCAGCTAATGCAAAATTTAATTAACCTGAAAAATACACTAATGAGTGCCATCCAGCAGATGGCAAAAGCAGGGAATGTATTTTCTAGTGAGTGACTGTAAGGCCTTTCCCCTAGTTACGAAAAACAACTAGTCCAGCTGGACAAGATTGCCTTGTCAGGAGTGTGGGTGTTGAATTTTGGGGCAAAATGATGTCACCTAGATTTCTACTTTATTGCATAGAAGTTAGGTCTTATTGAAATGTTGAGAAGGTGTTTCACTCTAGGTGAGAGCCCAAGGTGTGGGTTCATTTGTTTGTTGGTTTGTTGGCTTTATTCCATGATAGAACACATCTAATAGGAAAAAAATGACTCCAATTTGGTTACTTCTGCCCAAAATGTGCTCATATCTGCAAGAAAAATAGAACTGTTTTCTATTAACAAACTTCTGTGTGTCTCCAAGCCTTCACCATCAATAGAAATATCTAAATCTTTTGTGTTTTCTACATGGAAAAATGGCCCCACTTTATATTCTCAATGAATGCAAAGTACTTTGAATGTTGAGTAATTCTGTGTTTTGCTGCAGGTTTTTTTCCAGCCCTCTCTAACAGGCACTAATTGCTGCTGCTGTTGTATTCCTTTTAATTTCCACAACCCTTGTATGTACTGTGAAAATTACCCATTTCTGACACCAGTGCTACAACTGAACTAAGGATGAACGTGTTTTAACTGCAAAAGCAGCCAGCAGAAAATCGTTGTGATGTTGAACCTTGGCTTTCTGAACTGATGGTACCCCTGGCTTGTTCTTGACCACACATGCTGAAAAATATCATTTCTTAACAGCTCTGTTCTTGTTAACACATAATTTCAGCACATGTTTTTTTCCTCTTATAGTACCTTTTGCTTACTTTGTCAAATTTTAACTTGGACAAACCAATTAATTTGGACAAAATGCTCAAACTTAAGTATATCTAAGGTCAATATTTCACATAAAATTAATTTTAACCCTTAATTTCAACTTTGTATCTCTAAGCAGTGTAATTCAGAGAAGCAGCAAGCAAACTTTGCATGCTAATATATCAAGGTGTGCAACTGGCTGCTGAGTCAGTGCTTTGGGCTCTGAGCTAATTCAGAGTTCACATGTGAAGGTACATACAAGACCAGTGTCACTCAGGGAAAGCACTGTTTGCTCAGGTCTGGCTTCAGTGACTGGAGAGATTACTGCCTCAAGCTACTTGCCTTTCCCTTTCCCTGCAGAAGGTTACTCTGCCCAATAATTTAGCAAAGCTTTGCAAGGTTTTAGTTAGTTAATTTCAATAGGTAATCTGAGACACTCTGGGTAAGTCTGCCTTAAACAAATTAAGTGATTCATATGAACTGCACTCCCAGAAGATCTGGAGGGTCATTAATGAGCACTTGGGGGCAGTAACCTCTTCCACAGGCACATCTGGATCTTGAAGGGAACATCTGCTCTCCATCTCTGGCTCACTGGTATTAAACAGCTTGAGATCTACTGCATCAGAAGCAGAGCCTGAACTGTAAACTAGAATTTCTGAGACTGGCTTCTCTGCTCTTAATCCTTCTCTCAGCTTGCTTATACAGAATCCTAGAAAATCCAGACAGGCAATTCCACAATACAATATTGTGGCAGAAAGATGTGTCTGGTAGTGACATTAATGAATATTTCTCCTTGCTCCTGTCCATGCCTCGTGAGGGACAAAAAATAAACCACAAAATTACTGCATGTTACAACTTGGCTGTTTATAATATTTTGCCAGACATGCTCAGAATTCAATAAGAGCATCCCAAATATTATGAGTACCAGTGGCACACATATTGCCTAAAATGGTCTAAAAATGAAATACAGTTTCTCTTGGATTACGGTCTTATAAAAAATAAAAATTGCATATTGGGTTTTTTTCTGCATGAAAACAACCACCCAGCACTGAATGCTAAAACAAAATTATTTCCATTATGTTTTGCCACTTATTGTGGAAGATGCAGAGTGCAGACATGGAAAAAACCGCCTGAATTATTTGTATAAGCTAAAAGGTCATGAGTAATTTTTCCTGCCAACTAATATCTATTGCCAGAAAAAAATTATATTGAGAATGAAGTATATTAAAACATTTTGATAGCACAGAAGACCTTTATCTATGAGGGAACAGTGATAATTATGCCAGATTGATTTAATCTTATAGATACCTGGTGTATAATTTAAAATTCATACTACTGTTAATTTGCCAGGTATGTTTTACAGCCATCTCATTTCAGAAAATGCAACTACAGCCATTGCCACTAAGTTGCTTTCCTTAAACACTCTGCAGCAGGGAGGCATGTGTATGTTTGGTTTTGTGTTGTTTATTTTAATGCTGTTAAATTAATATTGAGGAAACCTTTGGCACAACAGTGAGCTGGGAATACAGTTGAGGTCCCTGTGCCACCTGTAATTCCCTTGGCTCCTTTGCTGGGTTACAGAAATATTTCATGGGCTATACAGCTGGGATGCAGCTTGTTGTGGGCTCTGCAAGAGCACATCAGCTACTTCTAGGTGGTAAAACTGTGTCATCCTGGAGAATTTTATGAGAGGGTGATACCACAGGCTAAATTAAGGGTTTTTTTATAAAGCAGAGATGTAATCACAATTAAAAACTATACTTGAAAGTATGATAAACTTCTGGAAAATATAATCAAGCAAATGCCATAATTACTTTATAAGTTAAAGTACCCTTTTAGTTAATAGGAAAACCAGGAATGTTTTGTTTTCCTGAAAATCTCAGTTCAGGCACTTCATCATGGCAAGTTAACTTGACAGAGACACAAAATTTGGCTAGCTTGTGCAACCTATTGTTTTAAAAATTGGTGTTACTAGTGGAAAAAGAGCTCAATTTGGACAGTAAAAAGCACAAACTGGAAAAAATTGTCATTCCATGCAGGGTACAAAACACTACCAATAAAAAGCACTAAGCTCTCCCCAAAGAGAATGTGCAGAAGTGTATTATTAACTCAGAGGATCGTTTCAGGGTAGTACCCTTGGCCAAAACCAATTATGAACTTAATACAGGTAGGAAGCAAGTGAGCAAGCTGTGGGGTTTAGGGGGTGACCAGCTGAAAAGGAGGCTGTGATGTCACTGGCTGCCCAAAGGGCAGCACAGCAGTGGAGCACACAAGACATGGTGTTTTCCATCACAGACATAGGATGCTCTGTCAAGATGTGAGAAGTGATCAGCTTGACACTGGTTTAGGTGTCTAGTGTTTGGCTCCCCAGCTCCTTGCCTCTTTCATGTTTTTATCTGTCAAGTGGTGACCTTTCTGTGGAGGTCATTGTTTTCCACAGATACACTCAAGAGGAGGAAAAATCATTACAACCTTGGCATCTTCACAGCTTTTNCAATAATTTAGCAAAGCTTTGCAAGGTTTTAGTTAGTTAATTTCAATAGGTAATCTGAGACACTCTGGGTAAGTCTGCCTTAAACAAATTAAGTGATTCATATGAACTGCACTCCCAGAAGATCTGGAGGGTCATTAATGAGCACTTGGGGGCAGTAACCTCTTCCACAGGCACATCTGGATCTTGAAGGGAACATCTGCTCTCCATCTCTGGCTCACTGGTATTAAACAGCTTGAGATCTACTGCATCAGAAGCAGAGCCTGAACTGTAAACTAGAATTTCTGAGACTGGCTTCTCTGCTCTTAATCCTTCTCTCAGCTTGCTTATACAGAATCCTAGAAAATCCAGACAGGCAATTCCACAATACAATATTGTGGCAGAAAGATGTGTCTGGTAGTGACATTAATGAATATTTCTCCTTGCTCCTGTCCATGCCTCGTGAGGGACAAAAAATAAACCACAAAATTACTGCATGTTACAACTTGGCTGTTTATAATATTTTGCCAGACATGCTCAGAATTCAATAAGAGCATCCCAAATATTATGAGTACCAGTGGCACACATATTGCCTAAAATGGTCTAAAAATGAAATACAGTTTCTCTTGGATTACGGTCTTATAAAAAATAAAAATTGCATATTGGGTTTTTTTCTGCATGAAAACAACCACCCAGCACTGAATGCTAAAACAAAATTATTTCCATTATGTTTTGCCACTTATTGTGGAAGATGCAGAGTGCAGACATGGAAAAAACCGCCTGAATTATTTGTATAAGCTAAAAGGTCATGAGTAATTTTTCCTGCCAACTAATATCTATTGCCAGAAAAAAATTATATTGAGAATGAAGTATATTAAAACATTTTGATAGCACAGAAGACCTTTATCTATGAGGGAACAGTGATAATTATGCCAGATTGATTTAATCTTATAGATACCTGGTGTATAATTTAAAATTCATACTACTGTTAATTTGCCAGGTATGTTTTACAGCCATCTCATTTCAGAAAATGCAACTACAGCCATTGCCACTAAGTTGCTTTCCTTAAACACTCTGCAGCAGGGAGGCATGTGTATGTTTGGTTTTGTGTTGTTTATTTTAATGCTGTTAAATTAATATTGAGGAAACCTTTGGCACAACAGTGAGCTGGGAATACAGTTGAGATCCCTGTGCCACCTGTAATTCCCTTGGCTCCTTTGCTGGGTTACAGAAATATTTCATGGGCTATACAGCTGGGATGCAGCTTGTTGTGGGCTCTGCAAGAGCACATCAGCTACTTCTAGGTGGTAAAACTGTGTCATCCTGGAGAATTTTATGAGAGGGTGATACCACAGGCTAAATTAAGGGTTTTTTTATAAAGCAGAGATGTAATCACAATTAAAAACTATACTTGAAAGTATGATAAACTTCTGGAAAATATAATCAAGCAAATGCCATAATTACTTTATAAGTTAAAGTACCCTTTTAGTTAATAGGAAAACCAGGAATGTTTTGTTTTCCTGAAAATCTCAGTTCAGGCACTTCATCATGGCAAGTTAACTTGACAGAGACACAAAATTTGGCTAGCTTGTGCAACCTATTGTTTTAAAAATTGGTGTTACTAGTGGAAAAAGAGCTCAATTTGGACAGTAAAAAGCACAAACTGGAAAAAATTGTCATTCCATGCAGGGTACAAAACACTACCAATAAAAAGCACTAAGCTCTCCCCAAAGAGAATGTGCAGAAGTGTATTATTAACTCAGAGGATCGTTTCAGGGTAGTACCCTTGGCCAAAACCAATTATGAACTTAATACAGGTAGGAAGCAAGTGAGCAAGCTGTGGGGTTTAGGGGGTGACCAGCTGAAAAGGAGGCTGTGATGTCACTGGCTGCCCAAAGGGCAGCACAGCAGTGGAGCACACAAGACATGGTGTTTTCCATCACAGACATAGGATGCTCTGTCAAGATGTGAGAAGTGATCAGCTTGACACTGGTTTAGGTGTCTAGTGTTTGGCTCCCCAGCTCCTTGCCTCTTTCATGTTTTTATCTGTCAAGTGGTGACCTTTCTGTGGAGGTCATTGTTTTCCACAGATACACTCAAGAGGAGGAAAAATCATTACAACCTTGGCATCTTCACAGCTTTTATTTTAGGATTTTGGGTTGAGTAGTGATTTGGAGGATGGGGGTTTTCAATTATTTTTTTTTTTTTCCCCTAACCCAAATATTAAGGAGATTAATGCAGTAGGTTGCTGTGATTTGCTTCACTGCAGTGAGTGCCACTCACTCCATGATTTAAATGATTAATCCTTCAAAATAAAAATTAAAATAGCCGCCCAAACCTTATACACTATGAAATGCATTCCAATAGAGGTATGTGAAGGCTTAAAGTGTTTAAATGTGAATGTACCTCTCTAAATATGAACTAAGAGCTAGACAAGCTTTCTAAGTCTTATTATTAATGTTTCTGATTACCAAGGAGGGATTATAGGTAGTGATCTTGGCCATCAGCAGACATAACAGCAATAGAAATTCTCCTTTCTGTTTAAATAGAACAGAATAAACTCTGCAGAAGTGTTACTATGAAGATAAGGCTCAGCTGGGCAATAGTCAATATCTGCTTCCAATATCCATTTATTTATATTTCTAATATGTTTTTAATATATTCATAGGACTAGATGACCTTTGGAGGTCCATTCCAACCTATACATTCTATGAGTCTATGGTTGTATGAACTCAGGAGCCTGGCTGCTGAGCCTGATGGCATCTGAATGTGTGTGTTGTGTAGGGTAAATCCTGACCTTTAATGTACATGGTCTAACTGGTGGTCTATGGACCATGGTCCTATCACTTCCACGGAGGTAAAAGGTTAATTGTAAGCACTACACAAAGCCCAGAGTTCTGTGATGTGTGATTTGTCCCTTTCCTGCAGAAGGGAGCCTCATGCAGTTCAGTTGGAACAGCTGAAGCCACATGCAGCTCAGTTCTGGGCCTGGGGAAAGGACAGTCCATGCACTGGTCATTCACTTTCCTAACACAATGCAGGTTTTGCAGAATAATGTTTAAAAATTATCCTTGAAATGAATAGGATTCCTAGCTTTATCCTCACAACAGGACAGCACTAGCTGTGTCTGCCTGGCTCCCCATTCCATCAGCTCCACAAAGGCCTCATGAGTAGGTGAGCAAGTTGCCCTGCTCATTAGAAGCAAGCACAGTGCAGAGAACACAGGTGCTTGCTTGTGGCAAGAAACACAGATTCCAACCCATGACGTGAGAGTCAGAAATAACCACGCTGATGCACTTCACCACTTACTGCCCTACTTAATCATTAGAATGTACAGCCACAGAGTTCTGTAATTTGTAACATAGTAATGAATTAATTGCAGTCATCAGGCATTTTTTCTCCCCATTTATTCAAACAGTACAAAATTACTCACTGCTATTTATATTACCATTCTTCTTTTACATTTCTTTATCTCTACGAAGTAATATTGATGCAAATAATTCCTTTTGCCCAAAATATGCATCTCTCAAGTCAGCCACATGAATGCTTCTATTGTACAGCTGTTAAATAAGCAGCCCAAAGCTCTACATTTACTGAGTTTACATATATAAAAATGCAAAAATGCATAAACATATTCTTCAAGCTTTTGTCATATTAGTTCCATTATATTACTGGCTTCTGAAAATAAAGATTTAGGTGACATTTTGTTTCTTCTTCTATCTTAAGCCAGGATTCTTTTATAGTTGATTTGACATATAAAGGCTGTTTTGTCTTTTCATTTTCCTCCTCAAGTATTCTCTGCTGAATCAGTAAACATCTATAATTTCTGACAAGGTCACTTAATTATCAGCGGTGCTGGCTGGAAAAGAGCTGCCTTATCTCTGTTGCTTCTGCTTCTTTTGTGGAGCTGAGCATTACTGAAAAGCCTCATGC